>RJWM01047768.1:0-11453 GCA_004363535.1 Dasyprocta punctata | reverse complement strand
GGAGCAAAAGTGTTAGGTTTTTAAATGTGATCAAAGTTAAACTGTTACCAGCTCAAAATAGCCCAAAAATAAATGTTTTAAGGTTCAACTGATTTTCAGTAAAGGTGTCAAGAACACTAAATGGGGCAAGGATAGTTTCTTTAATAAATGGTGTTGGGAAACTGGCTATCCACATGCAGAAGAATGAAATTAGACCTTTACTTCACACCATATAAAAATCAACTACAAGTAGATTAAATATTTAAATGAAATATCTGAAACTATAAAGCTACTGAAGAAAACATGCAGTAAAACTTCATGACATTGGTCTGGCCAATGATTTTTTCATATGACCCTGAAAGCACAAATAGTAAAAATGAAAGTATAAAAAAGGAACTACATCAACCAAATGAGCTGCTTCACAGCAAAAGAAACAATCAACAGAATGAAGAGCCAGCCTATAGAATGGGTGTGCTGTGGGCTGATTACTTATGTCCCTTCAAAATTCATATGTTGAAACCAAAGCCCTGAGGTGGGCCTTTCAGAGATAATTAGGTCATAAGGGTTCCACATTTCCACCAGCACAAAAGGTATTGGTACCCCTACAAAAAGACCTGAGAGGCCCTGCTTACTCCTTTTGTGTTTATGTCAAATGAGGACACAGCAACAAAACACTACCTTTGCAGGAGAGAGAGAGAGAGAGCCTTCTCCAGATCCCGAATCTGCTGATGCCTTATACTTCCCAGTTTGCAATACGTTTCTCTTGTTTATAAATTACCCAGTCTAACTTACTTTATAGCAGCCTGAATGGACTGAGACAGGGAGAAAAATGCTTACAAATTGTACATCTGATAAGGGGTTAATATTCATGACACTGTATGTAGAAAAGGAGAAACCTGAATAGCAAGAAATGAAATAATCCAATTAAAAACTGGGCAAAGGTTTTGCATAGACATTTCCCAAATAAAGACATACAAATGGCCAACAAATATATGACAAAATGTTCATCACTAATCATCAGATTAATACAAATTAAAGCCAGACTATCACCTCATACCTATTTGACTATTTCCAGAAAGACAAAAGGTAATAAATTTTAGTAAGGATGTGGAGAAAAAGGAACCCGTGTATGCTGTTTGGGAGAATGTAAATTATTACAGCCATTATGGAAAATAGTGTGGAAATTCCCAATTAAAAACAGAATTACCATATGATCCAGTAATCTCATTTCAGGGTATATATCCAAAGGATATGAATGGGTAAAGAAAATGTGGTGTATATACATAATTAAATACCATTCAGCCTTAACAAAGGAAATCCTTCAGTCGAGACAATGCAAATGAACTTGGAGGCCTTTCATGAAACAAGCTAAACACAGAAAGATAGATACTTTATTAGCTCACACACAAAGGTGCAATTTAAAAACTCATTGAAAAATAAGTAAATAAATAAATAGTAAATAAATGAATAAAAACTCATAGAAAGAGTAGAATAGTGGTTACCAAGAAGTGGGGGGTGGGGTGGGGGGATATTTGTCAGAGAATGCACAATTTTGGTTAAAAAGAATAATTTCAAGAAAAAGTTTTGGGGCCAGGAGTTTGGCTCAATGGCTTAAGCACCTGTCTGGCAGGCGTGAAGTTGTGAGTTCGATCCCTGGTGCCGCAAAAAAAAAAAAAATCAAGAGAAAGTTTGTTCAATATGGTGACTGTAGTTATTAACAATGTATTCTTTAAAGTCCCTTAGAGTAGAATGTAAATGTTCTCACCAAAAGAAGTGAAAAATATGTGTGGTAATTTTTTAATCAGCTCATTTTAGCTCATTCATCATGGAAACAGAACTCGGTATCTGTGAGTTCCATTTCTGCAGATTCAACTACCCCTGAATCTAAAATTGCACCTGTGCTGAACATACCGTATGCACTTTTTCTCTCATCACTATTCCCTTACCAACATAGTATGGTAAGTATTTACATAGCATTTGCATTGTATTAAACTTTATAAGTAATCTAAATATGATCTGAAGTATATGGGTAGGTGGGTATGGATTATATGCAAAAACCCTGTTTCCCCCAAAATAAGAATGAATGGAAAAATAAGCCATCGCATGATTTTTCAAGATGTTTGTAATATAAGCCTTACTCCAAAAATAAGCCCATAGAGTTTGATCCTCCGTGCCACAAAAAAAAAAAAAAAAAGCCCATAAGATCATCAGCCAGATGGACACAATGAACAACAGTTCAACAAACAATGAACACATTGAATGACATAGTAACAATATTAATACATAATTAAATGTAAATAATATTGACATTAATACATTAAGTGATAATATAAATTATAATTAAAGTAATTATAAATACCCAACTGGGCGGCTTTGGCTGAGAAGTAAACACGAAACAGATGAACTAGAGACTCACTGCAAAATGAATAATTGGAGTACAGACCCAAAGCACAAGTAACATGTGCACTTGATAACAAAAGGATGTGGTTAGGCTTAATATGAATCTTCATAATTCAATGTCATGTGTTGTAAAAGACATACCTAATGCACTCACATGAAATAAAGAAACATTTTCTGATTTTTTTTTTTTTGTGTGTGTGCCACCAGGGATTGAATTCACAACCTAGCACCTGCCAGGCAGGCACTTAAGCCACTGAGCCAAACTCAGAGCCCCAGTGTTTTGAGGCAGGGTCGCACTATGTAGCTCAGGCTGGCCTTTGCACGCATGTTGTAGCCCAAGCCGGCCTCGAACTCACAACACTCCTCCTACCTCAGCCTCCCGAGTGCTGGGATTAAAGGCGTGCGCCACCACGCCAGGCCGTTTTCTGAATTTTTGAGCCTGCAGCTTTTCATCACTTTCGTGTCGACCATCATTCTTAACTGTCATCATTTTTGTTGCCATTCCTGTCTTGTAAATCTTCAATTAACGCATGATTTAATGGAAACTTTGTGAGGTCAAGCCTATAAAAGGTCAAGATTCAGGTGAAGGATTCATGGGATAAAATCACTGACAGCTGTGTTGACAATGCACTACAATCAGGTTACATGGGAAAGAAGTGCTCTTTTAAGGAGCGCTCTATTGCTGGTGGACATGAGCAATTGGTAAAGGTTTTTGAAGTAGGTGTTGATGATCTTCTGTATTTCCACAGGGTCTGTAGTGATTTTACCCTTTTCACTTCTTATTGCATGTATCTGAGTTTTTTCTTTCCTCTTTTTGATAAGATTGGCTAGGGATTTATCACTTATTTACTCTTTCAAAGAACCAACTCTTGGATTCATTACTTTTTTGTATTGTTTTCTTAGTTTCAATTGCATTTATTTCTGCTCTGATCTTGATAATTTCCTCCCTTCTTTGGGCTTTGGACTTGACTTGCTCTTCTTTTTCAAGAAGTTTGAGGTGCATCATTAGGTTGTTTATGTGTGTGCTTTCCATTTTTCTGATGCGGGAGTTTAGTGCTATAAATTTCCCTCTGAGGACCGCTTTCCTTGTGTCCCACAGGTTCTCGTAATTTGTATTTGCATTTTCATTCAATTGTAGATATTGTTTAATTTCTTCTTTAACTTCTTCTATGACCCATTGGTTGTTTAGAAGAGTATTATTTAATTTCCATGTGTTTATGGGGTTATTGTAGGGTTTTTTGTCATTCATTTCCAATTTTACTGCGCTATGGTCAGATAATATGCATGGAGTTATTTCAGTTCCTTTGCATTTACTTAAGTATGTTTTGTGGACCAGTATATGATTTATTTTAGAGAATGACCCATGTGCAGCTGAGAAGAATGTGTATTCTGATGTTGATGGGTGGAATACTCAATACACATCTACTAGGTCCATTTGTTCACAGGTTTGATTCAGTTCTGTTATTTCTTTGCTGATTTTTTGTTTGATTGATCTGTCTCTCTGTGACAGTGGGGTGTTAATGTCCCCTGTTATAACTGTATTATTGTTTATTTGGTTTTTCATGTCTATTGAGAATTGTCTTACCTATTTGGGTGCTCCCATATTCGGTGCATATATATTTATAATTGTAATCTATTCCTCTTGAAGTTTTCCCCTAATAAGTACGTAGTGACCTTCTTTATCTCTTTTGATCATTCTCGGTTTGAAGTTCGTATTGTCTGCAAGCATAATAGCTACCCCTGCTTTTTTCTGGGTTCCTGTTGCATGGAATATTATTTTCCAGCCTTTGATTTTTAGTCTGTGAATTTCCTTTTGAGTGAAATGTGTTTCTTGTACACAGCATATTGTTGGATTTTGTTTCTTAACCCACTCTGCTAGTCTGTTTCTTTTTATTGGTGAGTTGAGACCATTTACATTGATTGATATAACTCATATGTACTGGCTCATCCCTTTGATATCTTTCTGTCGTTGGTTTTCTACATTTTCTGTTTAATTATTGCCCTGCTTAGTGGTTTCCTTTTGTTGTTGTTCTTAAGATTGTAGCTATCTTTGTTTCTTTCTAGAGTATCTTTCAATATTCTTTGCAGTGTTGTTTTGGTGGCCATAAATTTCTTCAGTTGTTCTTTGTCATGAAAATATCTTATTTCTCCATCAATTTTTAAGGATAGTTTTGCAGGGTACATCAATCTGGGTTGAAAGTTGTTTTCTTTCAGAATTTGAAATACTTCACTCCAAGCTCTTCTTGACTTAAAGGTTTGTGTTGAGAAGTCTACCGTGATTCTGATAGGCTTTCCTTTATAGGTGATCTGTTTCTTTTCTCTGACAGCTTTTAGTATTTTGTTCTTGTGCTGTATTTCTGATACCCTAATTATTATATGTCTGGGTAAAGATTTATTTTGGTTATGGTTAATTGGGGTTCTGTATGCCTCAGTTACCTGTATTTCAGATTCTCTTCCCATGTTTGCAAAGTTTTCTGCTATTATTTCTGTGAATAGTCCTCACAGGTCATTAGTATTGACCCCTGCTTTTTCATTTATGCCTATTAATCTTATGTTATTTCTCTTGGCATTGTCTTGCAGCTATTGAATTGTCGTTTCTTGGTTCCTTACTATTTTTAAGAGATCTTTTCTTTCATGGCCATAAGCTCCCATGTTGTCGTCCAGGTCTGAGATCCTATCTTCAGCTTCATTCAAGCGGTTTTTCAAACTTTCCATGGAATTTTTCATTTCCTGAGTTTCCCTTTGAATCTGCTTCATGCATTCTATTTGTGTCTTATATTGTTCATTCAAAGTTTCCATCATTTTCTTAAGTTCTTCTATTTTTTTATCTTGCTCTTCTTTAGATACACACATTTCTTTCATAATGATTGTCATTTCAATTTTTAGCTGTGAGATTATTTTTGATTTGAGTTTTTCTATAGCTTCATCAAGCTGTTTCTTTACTGCCTTTGCTATCATTTCAGAAAGTTCAGTTGTGTGACTCCCAGTGTCTTTCATTTCAGTGTCTCTTGGGTTTGTTCTTGGTGGGCAGGGGGATTGAGACTGCCTCTTGGTCTTTCATTTTGTCATTTTCTTCTGAGACCTGTGTGGCTCTGTGTCCTACAAGGCTGACTGGCCACTCCCCTGGTGGGTTGTGCTGAGTCACAGGATGGGGTAGAGCTGGATCTTGTGCACAGCTAGTGAGGGTGCACTCCCGGAGTGTGCTGCTGAAGCCTCCGCCTAACTGGATGGGGGCTTGGACCTCCAGGACCCAGGCAGCTAAGTGGAGCCTACCCTGGAGTATGGCACCACCTGGACCCTGAGTCTGGCTGCAAGGATTTCAGAGCCTCTGGAGTGCCAGGCAAGCCCGGGAAAGTCCCAGGCCTACAGTGCCAGGGCCTTGTTCCTGGCTGGGTGGGCCTGCAACCTCTAGGACCCGCTGCACCGGCTGTACCCCTGAACAATGGAGCTCACACCCTGTGCTCTGATGGGCAGAGCCCAAGCTCTCCAAGCCCTGCAGCTATGCTGGCCAGTCCCTGATGAGCAGCTCTGGGGTCCTAGGCTGGGCTGAGCCCAGTACCTCTGTGTCCTGCAAGGCTGACCTGGCATTCCCCTGGTGGGCTGCACTGAGTCATGGGACCAGGTAGAGCTGGATCCTCTGTGCAGCTAGTGAGGGCGCATTCCTGGAGTGTGCTGCTGGAGCCTCCACCTTACTGGGTGGGGGCCGAGACCTCCCAGAACCAGGTAGCTAGGCAGAGCATACCCTGGAGTGTGGCACCACCCGGACCCTGAGTCTGACTGCAAGGAGTTCAGAGTGCCAGGCCGTAATGGAATTCATTTAAATATATATTTTACTTAATGAGAATAAGAACAAAATGTTGGGTACTGTTGTTCTCCACTTAACTTTATATCACATGAATTTTTCCACCTAATATAGTTTATATAAATAGTAGAAAATGCTGGATTTTGAAAATAGGCTCTGGGAAACTTGAAAATCAATCAAAGATAAGGTTTTCAGTATCTTTTAAAATCTTATAGAATTGGTAAAATGAACATTTGAATCTGGAAATGAATTTGGAATGTTTGATGTTCCTAAAAATTTAATTTGCCAACATATATAGTAGTTCCATGCAGGATGACAAAAATAATCAAAGATAATACATTTATCTCATCAGTGGTGACATTTAAGTTTCTCTCCTCTGGGCCAGGGATATAGCTCAGTGGCATAAGCACCTGCCTGGTAAGCACAAGATCCTGAGTTCAATTTCTGGTACAAAAAACAAACAAATAAAAAAGTCTTAAATTTTTCTCCTCAGTGATTCTACTTTTCAACAGACCTAATTGACTTTGCACAGATTTTAAATCTAGCAAATATTTGAAAAGATCAAAATCTTACCTTTTCTTCTAGTAGCCACCATTCAAACTGTCCTCGGGCTATTTCAGACCAATAGTTTTTCTGTATGACTGTTTCACCTCAAATCTCCATTATACTTTTACTACTACAAGAGGAAATCTGAAGGGGTGTTACTAGGTTAGAAAGTTTATTTCTGCTCTCTGGCTTATTATTTTACAAATGGGAATTGCTTCTAGCCCAGTTGCATACATATAGTCCAGCTCTATTAAAGAATCTGACCAGTGTTGTACTACTTTGATCAAACTCAAAAGAAATGATCTTTTGATAGACAACTAAACCTTTCCAACAGGATAAGACAGGATTGCTTTCAGCTTGTTTTTAAATGAGTTTCCCATTTGGGGATGAGCTAAATGTATTAAGTAAGAGAGAAAGAGAAACATTCTTCTACGTGTAGACACATGATTTTATTATCTTAAACTAAGGGTGGTTTTAAAACAGCTGACTCTGTTCTCTAATTATTGAGACAACAGAAATACTATAGATGAATTATTCTGACACAGAGTTAATAATTATGGAGTGTTTCCAATATGCACAAAATTTTAAATGATAATACCATAATTAACTAATGGGGCATATTACATAAATATTTTACCTCGAACAGTGTACATGGAAGTAACATAGCTTAAAGTTGGGTGTTCTGTCTGTATTTTTAAGTGTCAATGATTTTTGTTTGTTTTACAATGTTTGTGCTTAATATAGCAGCAATTATTCATTATGGAATGTAATAAAATATAGTAGGAAAATATTCTATCTATGATGTAGTTTAATGCCCTAAGAAGTGTGAAGGACCTTCTTTGTATATGAGGAAAACCACAAAATTCCTGAAAATGAAAAAAAAAAAAAAAAAAAAAAAAAAAAAAAAAAAAAAAAAAAAAGGACAGATCACATTCGATGGAAAGAGCAAATGTTCACATGTATTTCTCAATGCTAAGTAAAGTTACATTTTCTTTAAAAAAATAATTGTAATGTTTGGAAAAATAAATGTGACTATATCAGTGAATAATAGCTGTATTTAAAGCAATAATAACTTAAGGCTAGTAATACAGAGATAAGAGTAGGCATATACATCTATAAAAAAAGGATTGATGGGAACTTAACAATAATAAAAGATTAACAAATTGGGAAACATTCATTAGACATTCTGGGAAAAATCAATATAGATTTATTTTTGAATGTAAAATGAATCAAACCATTTAAAAAGATTGTGTGCCAGGCGTGGTGGCGCACCCCTGTAATCTCAGCAATGTGGAAGGCAGGGCAGAGGACTGCGGGTTTGAGCCCAGTTTGGTAACCTTAGTGACTTAGTGAGACCTGTCTCCAAAAATAAAAAGGGATAGGGATAGGGATATCATTCAGTGGAATAGTCTTGGTTCAATAAATAAATTTTTAACAATGAGAAGATTTTGACAAAAATAAAAGTAGATATTGAATTTCTCTAGTGGAGCAGATTGTCTACCTAAGGAAAGATAAAATAATTTGAGAAAAATTCCTCAAACTCAAACTTTAAATGTAAAACTAGACCCCAATAACAAAAAGATTGATGGGAGGCAACATTTTCAGGAAATTCTGTGGATGAAAAATGATCATTGGTATTTTTACTGTACTTGTACCTTATCTGCAAGTGTGGGGTTACTTGTAAATAAAAAATATTTACGAGGATCCTTGATCTTTAAAAATTCTTTCAAGTTGCTAAGAAAAATACTGACACTTCAGTAGAAGAATGGATAAAATACACACATGCAAAAGGAAGAGGACATGATTAACAGACGCAAAGAAAATATTCAGTCTCATAAGTACAACTGGACTTCAGTTTGTATCTTTGACTTTATTTTTTTACTGACCACGTCAAATGTTTACCAAGGTACACTAAAACAGACATCCTTTCTTATTCTAATGAGAGTTTAAAATAGTATAAGCAACTTAGCCATGTGTATCAGGAGTCTTGATACCATGAATAGTAAACTCACTTCTGAAAACCACCAAAAAGGGACTATATGAATAAAAAATAAAAAGTCTTAACAAAGAAGCTCGCTAAGCATTTTTTACATTAATGATAACTTGGAGGTAACTTAAATGTCGAGTTTTTCAGGGGGTTATTAGATAAGTTATTAAATTTTAATAGGAATTAAAATGATGCTATCAGAGAAATTTATGTCTAAACGATGAAAGCAAGATACAGATTTATGGAGTACAATCACATATTTGTAAAAATGAAGACAAAAGGGAAAGTTTTAAAATATGTAATAGTTAAGCAGAAGAGCTGCAATTTCATCCTTCAACCTCTTATATTTACCAAATTTTCTGTAAGGAGAATATATTGGTTTGTGTTTTACGTAAATTATATACTATGACTCACTAACAATTACTGTTGTGTTTATAGCAGGAGAAAAATCTAATGATATTTTCCCAGAATAGAATTTAGGTTTCTGACTTCAGTAACAGAACTCCATATGAATTTTTAAGGGGAGGGTGGTAATTTTCCCAGTTCTGTCTGGCACTGGAAGCCTTAGAAATGACAACTGCATAGAGAAAGGTTGATGGTTCACAAATTATCTTGCTAGGTGTTTCAGTGCCAAAAGAAATCTAATGTTTCAATGGGTATGAAGAGGAAGAATAATCTTCTAGGATAATACTGTTTTACTAAAACTACTTAATACATTTTTTTTCTTCTTTTTAAGATGACTTTCTGACTACAATAATAATAAACAATTGTTACGAACATTTCAAGTGTTATAAGTATTTATGATGGAGACAGCAACTATCAGTAGGATAATTTGGTATATACTAAAGTTTTTGGATGCATAACATTTTAAAATAATAATCTAAACTTTTTTATTACTTGAATTTTCAGTTATTAGTATATTGTAGACAGCTTCCCTCGTTAAAATACAAGCGCCCTCTACATCTTTTTAAATATTATATAAAATTCCTTTTATAGTATAATACAGTATTTAATTCCCTACTGAGTCACCAACCCCTCATTTTTGTCAACAGTGCTACAGTAAATATATACATATGCTTTTGTGTGCTTGTGCAACAACAAACAAAGGCTGAAATTTTTGAGTATTTTAGAATATGCACACATCACTCTTATGTTCTTTTAGTATGATAAGTTCCTAGAAAATGAATTAGCATATTGCTAAGCAGACTTTTACAGATATTGTTTGTCCTCACAACTACTCTATAATGAGAAGGCCTATTTCCTTATATCCTCAGCAGCATAATATAGTATCAAATTTTGGATTGTTTGGGCTAATCCAAGAACTGAAAAGTACCTTTTGTGTTTCTTTAACTATTAATAACATTGAACCTCTTTCCTAGATCTGTTGGTTATTCCTTTTTCTCCTAGGAATTTGTCATTGTCTTCTATTGGTATTATTTTTTCTTGTTTGTTGGTAAATACTCTATTCATATCAAAAATTTAGTCTGTTGCCATAAATATATGAATAATTTTCTAAAGGTTCCTTTTAACTTTTTTTTTTTTTTGGTAGAGAAATTTAATTTGAATGTAGTTGTATTTGTCAGCATTTTTTTGTGTGTTATGCTAGGAAAGGGCTTCTCCACTCCAAGATTACAAATAATACTCCCTTATGTTTTCTTCAAAAATGATTTTGATTTATTTTACATTTTTATTTTTGAAGCCTCTGAAACTTACTTTGATGTAAGAAGCAAAAAGGAGATCCAGCTAGTTTTTGCACAAATGGCTAGTTAGTTGGACTAATATCACTTATTAAATAATCCATCTGTTTTATACTAAGTTGAAATGCCATATTTATGATGTACTAAATTCTACTACATACCCGATGTATTTCTGAAATGCATTTCCTTCTGTTTCTGTACAAGAAGTGCCAATTTATTTTTGAGTAAATTTATTCTCAATAGAGAAACAAAATACTACTGTTCTGGAGTTGAAGATTCCTAGTCTATATGTAACTTTCTGTTTTACTACTTTATTTTTCCAGATGAATCATCAATCTTTGGAAATTTTCTTAATGTGGTAGACATCAAATTCAGCATCATGGCCACATCAGTGTATTACTTACAGTTCCTGACTCTGAATTTGCCCATCTGAAAAGGACTAATAATGTGCATTTCTCAGTGTCCATGGTCAGTGATTTCACTGTGACAAAATAATAATATGAATTGAAAGTATAGTATATAATAAAAGTTGGTGTTATGGTTTAGATCTAAAATATTCCCCCAACACCTTATATATTCAGAGATGGAGTTTTGGGAGGGTGACCGGCACTATGCTCATCCATGTGTTAATCCTGTTGGGAGCCTGGGCCTGGTCGAAGGAAGTGACCCACAGAGCATGACCTGGAAGAGTCAGTTCATGTCTCTTCCTCCTCTTGTATTATCTGTGCTTCCTGGCCATCATGTGGATGAACAGTTTTCCTCTACCATGTCATTCTGTCATGCGGTTTCTACCTCGGAACCAGTCAACCATGGCCTGAATCCAGTGAAACTGTGAATCAAAATAAACCTGTCTTCTTTTAAATTGTAGGTATTGGGTATTTTGTCCCAGTGATGGTAAAGCTGACTAATACAGTTTGTGGCTTTAGTCTAAGCTAAGGAAAATTTCCTTTCAAAGATGCTGTGTGTATGCAAAGATGTTTAGATTCATATATAGAAGTGAAAAAATAAGAATCTCTTTTTCCAACCAGTGCATCCAACCTTG
>RJWM01047767.1:0-11779 GCA_004363535.1 Dasyprocta punctata | reverse complement strand
CACTACTCCTTCCTCTCCAGTTCTCCTTTTCATATTATTGGCAACAATCCTCAGGTGGGCCATCCACACCCAGCACCACACTGATTCAGTTCAGCTGGGTGTTACAAGGTGCCCACCAGCTGTCAATTCACCACACCCAGGGAGCCACCAGGCACAGGAGGGAAGACAGGAAAGTCTCTGCATATTACAGACCAGGAGAAGGAGAGGCCTTCTCCCCTAAGCAATGAAAGGTTTAAACCACTAGGGAAAAGGCAACAAAGCCTACTCCAGAGGGCAGAGAAGATATACTGAGGCTGGGGAGGATGGAGAAAGGGAAAATGAAAAGCATCTCATTGCCTTAAGGAACAGCTAGCAAACCCTCCCCTACTGAGTACATTAGACTCTTCCTAACACAATAAGGGGCAGCAGGATCATTGAGAAAGCACCATCATTAGGAGCCAGTGACACAGAATCTACATGGCACTGAAGCTGAGCTCTCCAACAACAGAGAATCCTGTTGTCCACCAAACCAAGCCAGAAGATACCAGATAAAATAATGGACCACTAGAGAAAAGCACAGTGTAGAAATACACTTCACTGAGGTTATCTGATCCACCCATGTCATGCTCTGAAAACCAATGATGTCCATTGTTTAGGTAACTAGTCATATAACTAAATAACAAGGATGCAGGCCATATATTTCAGATTGATGGGATAGGTCTATCAAATAGACAGATAGGATGCACTGATTGAACAGAACAGAATAGATGAGATAAATGATAGCATAGAAGGATGAACAAACAAGATAGATTGGATAGAGAGATGATAAAAATTCATACTATAGAAAATATCTCAGAAGCCAATGTTAGCAGCTATCAACATTCACTTCTTCAAGAAATAGGTTTTGGCAAGAGGTAAGAACATTTAACTCATTGTTCTACTCATCAATCCAACATTTGAAATATTACTTTAGTATACTTGTATTTCAAATATTTTATAAAAGCTAAAATTATTGTTTTGATGTTAATAAAGGCATCAAAAATTACCACTTTCACAAAATACTGATAAACTTTTAGATCAATAGAACTCTTTTAGAAAATAGTTTCATAGTTACATGAAGGGTTCTGAAAAAGTATGTTTTCTCCTCGTTTGGCATAAGTTTTAATTGTGACATATTCTAAGAGAATAATTCAAAATATAAAAAATACTATGCACTCAAATATATTTAATGAAGTATCCTGCTGGACTTTTTAATGCAATTGTAATTTTCAACTCTAGAATAATTTCTTTTTTATGGCACCTCGACTTAATGGACATGATGTAGTCATTAGAAATTATTGTTACAAAGACTACACCACAATGCAGACAATGAATGTAATATGATGATGTTAATTGCAAAATGAAAATTTAAAAAGACAATGCTACAAAATTGAACACAGGCAAAGGCCAAACTCACTGAATTTGTGCCCTGGAAATTTCACCACATTAAGCTTCAATTATCATATCTATAAAATGAACATAATTGTGTGTGTATCACAAATTGTTCACTAAAACTGAATGAAAAAACAACTGGGCTATGTACTTGCCTACTCTGCACATAGTATTATTGCATAACATGTGAATAGGTCTTATAAACAAGTGAATGTAAATAATACAGGAATGGAACAAACTACTAAATATGGATAGATTCCCTGATGATATTGAATTTTCCCTTTTTTTTATATTTTTCAATTTTTCATGGTATATATTATGGTATTCCTTCACACCACAAAAGAAATTAAGTTAAAAATGCAGCTTCTCTTTGTATTTGAAATATTTCTGTTTAGGGTGAATCTATTCAATGCCTAACAATTATCCATATTTGGAACTTTGCTTCAGTGTCCTCACAAATGCCTATGACTAGAAAAAATGGACATTCTTCCTATATTCTACTTGCACCTGAATTTGAGCAGCCTATAAATACATCTCTTGCAATAAAATTCTCATTTACCAGGATATGTAAAGCTTTTGGAGAAAAAGCTTTATATTCCATGAATGTATCTGCACATATAAGCTTCTGGGAAAACCACACTCCAGTCATCTGGAAATTGATAGAAAGGAGCCATCAAGTGCAGCTGTGGGCCATGTTCCTAAGTGAAGGACTCAGCTCATCTTGGAGTCAAAGATGTGGAGGGCCCCAGACAGATCCCTGACACACGTGATTAATGGCATTGCCCTATATCTGGGGAGTACGACTTTATTCAGATTTGCCCCTGCATCTGACAGCACCCAAATCTGTCCTGTTCCAAATGAAGGCTTGAGAAGCAATTTTCAGGTGAACTGAAGAAGAAAATCACATGTTTGCACCAAGAGAGGTAGCAAATTTATGAAAACAATATGGGCAAAATGACAGGTTCGTAGCATGATTTTAGTACATCTGTTCTGTGAACTCTCACTTGGCAGGAGCTATGAGGACAAAATGAAGAGAGAAAAATAAAAATTCATTTCTTACCCACAAGTTTGAAACTGCTGTAAATAGTTAGAAATTTGGAATAGAGTTAAGAATTGTGTGTGTGTATTTGTGAGTGTATGTGCATATTTTCCAGCCCACATCCCTGAAACAAATTAAGGAGAATTTTTGAACTACAAAATGAAGTAATTTTGACACTCAAGAAAGTATTGCTAATCATGTGTGATTGCAGCTTCAAAATAAGCACTGACAAGTCTTGATAAAAATAAACTTTCCATGTTGACTAATAAAATATTCAAGGAATTTCATCAAATGAATCATTCCTAGTTTTCTTCAAAAGTGATTTCTATTAACAATATGGTCTAATATACGTATAGTTCATCACTTGAGTCCTTCTACTTACACCTGGGCTTGAAATAAGTAAATTTAGACATAATTAATTAAGATATAGTCTGTAATTTCTAATAATGCTGCTTTCCTATTCTACTGCTTTCCATCTCCTTCCCCCTTCAAAAACTATTCTGTGAATATACCACAAATACTAAATTCTTAATGATACAATAGCATTTCTTGTGACTGAATGTTTGCAGTTATGGCTGTATTTTATAGAAGGAAATTTTTCTAGTCTGTACACAAGCAAAGCTAAATTGGAGGAGAATATTTTGTCCCCTCATCTTCTGGAAGTCATGGATCAGTCAAGTAGACAGCTTGTAGTAAGGGAACGTGTTCATAAAATGGTAAATTTTAAGGGTCAATAAGTGGCAATTTAAAAACAGTACTGAAATTTTAGCCTACATAGTTTTATGAGTCTACTTCTACTTATTTACATTGACATCCACATATGATACAAAGATAGGTGTAAGAAGGAACAATAAACATGTTCAACACAGTGAATATCATAGCCATTCCCAATATCCATTAATTACAGAGCAGATAAGTATGTTATTATTGAACCATTCTATAAGACATTATGCATATAAAGGAAAAATAAGTGCATATGTCTGGCATTCAAAACTATACAAGATTTAATTTATCAGAAGTAAATTGCATGGGAAAATATATACATTAACATAGTTGCATAAAACAGAAATAGCATTATTTTGTGGTAAGAATAAGTTAACATGAAATCTATCCTCTTAACATATTTTAAAGTGCACAATATCATATTAACTATGGGTACTAAGTTGTACAATAGATTTCTAGAACATGCCCTACATAAAAAAGTTTATACCCTACAAAAAAAAAAGAGCAACAGCAATCCATGTTCCCTTCCTTCCAGCTCCTGGTAACTCCCATTCTACACTCTGACTCTAAGAGTTTGATTATTTTAGGTGCCACATGTAAGTGGAGTCATGCAGCTTTGACTCTTCTGTGACTGGCTTATTTCACTTAGCATAATGTCCCCTAGGTTCATCCTTGATGTCACATACGGCAGCACTTACTTTTATAAAGGCAGACTAATATTGCAGTGTATGCCTGTATCTCATTCTTTATCTAGTCATCTGCCAACTGACATTCGGGTTATTTCTATATCTTGGCTATTGTGAATAATGCAACAGTGAACCTGGGTGTGCAGATATATCTTCAGCATCTCTTATTTTCAGTTTTGAATATATATACCCAAAAGTGGAATTGTTGGATTATAAAGTTGTTGTATTTCTAATTTTTATAAAACAAAGAAATGAAAAATTAATCTCATTGTTGAAAATGAAATGTTTCAAGGGTAGCTAAACTGAGAATGCTTATGGAGGTGTAAATTATCCAAGGGGATAAACCATGTCAAGTAAGAGGGAAATAAAACCATTCAGAAAAAACAAAAATTTCAAAGCAAAGAATTCATGGGAAATTGATTTGCAGTATGTGAAGGCATATCTTTGTCTTCTTTGGCAAATAAAGAAAATTAAAACCACAGCTATGCAATTATATTCTGTAATTAAAAAGCATTTTATATCAAATGAAATTAGGCAAAGGGATCTTGTGAAGTCTTGACGGTATATGTGCCACCTTTTCTGTCTCTCTTGGAAGACCCAAAGGGCTTCTTTATGGAAAAAGAATAAGAAATCCAGAAAACGAATTTTTAAAAACTTGCATCTGAATTAAACTGAACAATGTAGGAAAAAATAGAAAATTTAGAAAACTTTCCTACATATATTCCCACCCCAACCACTTCCAAACTGATCAAAATAAAACATTTTTACCCTATTATGAAACCTCTTCAGGCAGAATGTCCCCTCATAAAATCACTGATACAATCAGGTAGAGAAAACATACAATGGAATTAAGTATAGAATAAACCTTTAAGTGTTTAACCTATCATTTTTCACTGCATCTTTCTTCCTCCGTCTTTAGAAGAATGAAAACTTCCAAAACAATGACAGATCAGAATACCTTTCTGAATTGTCTATGTAGTGCCAACTCTGCTCATCATTTGGAGACAAAAGAGAGGAGGACATAAAACCTCTGACAAGCAGCGATAGGACATAAATTAAAGCATATTCTACAAGGAGGGCTTCTGAAGTGTATTCTAGCAATTTAGAAGGAACAATGCTTTGATTGTTCTCATGCTCAGGAATAATATCATTGAAGGTGAAGTCTGCCTGTGTCCGACAGCCCTTCACAAAAATGAAACATTTTCTCTTCAAGTACGTCCAAATCAAGATGGTGTGATTTAGGCTGGGGCTTCAAAAGTAATTACAACAGACCTCGAAGAAAAAGCTTCTATTACACTTCTTTCTTTCATCCAAATTCTTTGTCATCCCAAATATGTCTTAAAGAATTTTTCTTAGAGTCTTTCAAACAATTTCAGCAACAGCTAAACTTCTGCTTGCCAAATAAGTTTGGACAGTTATATGAAACCCATGCAGAAAATAACCAAGCTACCAGCAATACTCTGATTCCTGGCAGCACTTTTTTAAAAATTATATGCATCATCTTGTTACCTTATTTGTTACTCACTGAAAAAGACTAGTTATTTTTCTTCCTTTTTATTTTTAATGTTTTTTTCCTTGTAGGAAAATTTTTGAAAGATGTTTTTCATGAAATATAAAAATGAAAGAAGCTTGTAAAAATGGATTTAAACCACATCTGCCTAGACTGGCTTTACATTTATTTTTCTATCTTCTATTTGTATTAATGATTTTTTTAATCTGTGGTGGGATAGAGGGACATTCTTACCTATAAGGAATAAAATGGATCTAAGCATATTTTGTTCAGTAAAAATAGAAATGGTTCTTTCTTAAGCCCCATTAGTAAACTTTAGTCCAAAAACCTTGATTACAAACTGATTTTTTCCAATAGGTAATTAACTAACAAAAAAAAGACCTGTAAAGGCTTGAAATTAGTTCTTTAAGCTTCTTTCTCAAGAATGTTTCCATATCAGCACATTATTTAAACTTGGTAGAAGATGGATGCACCTTGAGACCACAAAGTTAAGTGAAATAAGTGAGGCTCACTAGCTTAAATATCACATGATTTCTCTTATATAAGAAACCCAAATTATAAATAAAGAGAAAAATAAAAGATAATAGGAGGTAGGGAGATAGATCTTATACAAATGGGGATGGGTTCAAGAGTTGGAGGGAAGGGCAAAAAAGAGGGAGGAAAGAGATGAAAAAAAGAATAAAGATGTATTATGCACAGGTACCAACTGCACCCAAGGAATTAACATTATACACTGCAAACATGTACTAATAAAAATTTTAAGGACAAAATGATAACTATTATTTAGCAAGTTACAATCACTTCCATTATCAGGTTCTTAATTTCCATGTTTCTTGGTCATTACTAATTTTTTTCCTTATTTCAACAATATTAGTTTAATTGTTACTGTAACTAATTATCAAAAATTTGGCAGTTTAAAACAACACAAATTTACTATCTTATCAATCTGGTTGTCAGGAATTTAAAAAGAGTCTGTCTTCTGTCTTAGTTTGTGCTGTCATAACAGAATACCTGCGATGGGGTAACTCACAAGGGACAGAAAATTATTCTCCCACAGTTTTGAAGCCTGCGGAGTTTGGAGACAAAGGCAGTAGTGTTGGTGCTATTCCCTTGTTTCCATGTCAGTACCGTGAGCCCTCCTCCTCTTGAGGGAAGAGACACTAAGTTCTCACACGGCAGAAGGGATGGAAGGACAACAAAGAGATCAAACTTCTTCCATCAAGTCCTCTTAACACAGCACCAATCTTCTAAAATACCCCCAAATCCCAATACTGCTACATTTCTGACATATGAATTTGGAGGCCATGGTCAGACCACAGGAATTCTCCCTGGACTAAAAAATCAAAGCATCTCTAATGCTGCATTCCTTCCTGAGGGTTAGTGAAGAATCTATTTCCTTACCTTTTCCAGCTCAAGAGGCTGCTTGCCATCCCTGGTTGGTGATCCTTCTCCTTTACGTCAAGCCTTGACAAAACCAGCAGATGCTGCTATCTCTTTGGTTTTCTTTTCACATTCCCTCTTCCATTTTAAAGGACCTTTATTACTATAATACAGGATAATCTATTTTAAGATGAGTTAATGAGCAATCTTAATTTCATTTGCAACGTGTTGCAGTCAGGGTTTGCAAAGGAAACAATACAGGGCATGTAATTTTTAGGATTATTTCATAATACTCACCCAAAGAGTGAACTGCATAAGAGTGTAGGAGTTCTGTCCACACATTAGAGAACCAAAGAAACCAGTTAAGGTCCTGGATCCCATGGCAATGTCCCACATGTTACCAGCTGAAGACCTGGAGCCCATGACGATGTCCTCCATGAATCCAACTGGAGGCCTAGAGTCCACAACAACTCATGCAAGTCTGTGTCAAGGATCTGCACTGGGAAGGCACAAAGGACAGTAGTGGAAGCTAGAAATTCTGCACCATCAGGACGAAGGATCTGTGCCAGCAAGCTACAGGATCTGCACTAGAGCCAGAAAACAATGTTCAAAGTAAAGACCAGAGCACCCCAAAAAAATACCATAGCCATCCTCAGTGACAGCAAGGACATGAGCTCCTCAGAAGATAAGAACAGCTGAGTTCATATCAGGAAATCCAGTATAACAAGCTTCTCCAGGAGGATCAACAGCACACCACCTTTCCCTCCAGTTCTCCTTTTATGCTGTTGGCAACGATCCTCAGGTGGGCCTCCCTCATCCAGTGCCAGCTGACTCCATTCAGCTGGGTGTTACAAACTGACCATTAGTTAACCCACCACACAACCTTAATCCCCTTGGCCATGTAACTCAACATGGAAGTTTCTAAAAGAAACAGAAACTATCTGTAGATCAAAATTGCCATTTTATAAGTTGTTAATCCTAAAAGCTAACCATGGTAAGGTTTATCGAAAAACCTCAGAAGGGTGAGAGTTGCAAATTCAAGAATAAACAGAAAAGTTTCTTTTTGTGTATAATTTTAGAAGTTCCTACTCCAAAGAGACTAGACATTGATTAATAGAAAGGTGCTCTGCTTACTGAGTATAATAAAAATTTGAGGTACACAAACATGCATGTACACTAGTCCACAAGCCAGAGTAAATTCCTCTGTACAATAAAGTTGTAAGAACTTTGAATGTTTTTGCTAAATGGGGACATCAATACAGAAATCATAGAAACCAAGTGAACTGGATCTGAACAGTAGAAAGCAATGAGGAGACTCTCTTACAAGCAAGAAAGAGGGGGGAAATTGGAGAAAAATACAGGACTAACAAGGACTACTTAAAGCAGAACATCAGCAAGGATAAGATTCTGCCATGCAGAACTCTAACGTAACTGGTGAACACTCTATAAGGAGTCTGAAAGTAGGACAAAGCACCACTTTCCCTATGGAGCCAGTTTCTGTTTCACTCTGAATGAAAACCCAGGAAGTAAGTTTTCTGTCTCCTCCCTCTCCTAGTTCCAGCACAGTTCCTCTTTGCTAAACCTCTGCCATGCCACCCCCACCTACCACTCGGATGTTCAGTCCCAGCCCGGAAGCATGGCATGAGGCTGGTTCTCACGGCTATCTGTGTGCTGTTCTGGCCTCATACAAGTCCAGTGAAAGTCAGGATTGCTGGTCCTGGAGCTAGGCAGCACTGTTCATGTTTTAAAGATGCTCATGCATCTCTAATGCACTGTCGGGACGCCCACCACAGAGGGGCAGCTGCGAGTCCTTGCCCCTCCGGGAAGGAGGTCTGTTCATCACAAGAAGGAGCTCGAGTCTCACAGTCTTCAAAACCGAAATAATAATATAGAAGACAAGGTACTGCTGGTGACCACATTTTATACTATGGCTGAGTTTTTTCTTTTTATTTCTGTACAAAAAAAAATGAAATAGAGAGGAAGTAAAGAAGAAAAGATATAAAGAGGCCTGTTCTTACCAGACTTTCCCCTAGATAAATAAGGTTTCTCCCTAACAGGGAAGGATAACTCTGTCCCTAATTAATGTGTTGGGAGAAACTGGAAGCTACCACTGCATCCTATATCAAAAAAGAAATTTGAGCTCTTAGACTGCCTTAAACAAGGGAACCTTGGCTCTCTGAAGCTTTCTCTGCTTAGACACACCACTTAGTGCTTCATTTGCATCTCATGGTGTGAGGGAAAATTCTTTAAGGAAGTCCCATCCCCTACTTCCAACATAGGCACAAGACCTTCTCTATGAGGACACTATCACAGAGATTATCTTAACCTCCCTGGTCACGGCCAAGCCAGAAAGGAGAACAGGAAAAAACACCATCAATCAAATTTTTGTTTCAGTGTCAGATTTCCAGATATGCAAACTAGAGAAGACACGGGAATGGAGAAGGACTTTCCCTATCTTTATATATAATATCCTCGGAGCAAATGATTACATCAAATGTTTATTCACACCCTGCCCTTTTGATTCACAACTCTTTTCTATCAGATATTATTGTCAGAATCCAATCTATGAGTTTCAAAAAGATGGCTGAGAGAAAAAGGTAGGGGAGGGGAAGAGGGGGCTTCAAATAAATAATTGTCATGACTGTATGATTACCTTGCACAAGCTGCAGGACCTGTCTCCATGGAGAAAGCACAGAGTGAAAAAACAGCGTGGATCTGAGGAGACAAGGTAACAGCTATGAGAAATTCCTGGGGAGAAGAAAAGTTGCTGTGATTGTGTTCGATCTCTTCATGAAAGTGTGCGGATGAGGAGAGTGCATGGCGGTTTCCTAGATCAGCCCTGGCGGAGGTTGGGCAGTGAGGAGTGAGCTGGGAGGAGCACTGTGTAAGTTCTGTTTTAGTCTCCATCACCCTCTCTGTCCTCCCACATTCATGTTGCTTGCAACAACCTTTGCCTGACATCACCGTGAGACACCCAGTGTCATCAGCACACTACAAAAGCACAGATCAGCTGGACTCGGGCACTGATGGAAACAGATATGAATATTCTGTTGTTTTCTGTCTCTCATTCCTTCATCCACTAATCTGATCCCCTAAATCTCAAATCTAAACAGATTTCTATTCCCTAAATTGAAGGCTTACTTTGTGAAAAGTTTCTAGGTGTCAAGTATCATGGTTCCGTGGTGCCAGCAATGTATATGTAAGTAAAAGTTAACTGAAACAAATGAGTAATAAAAAATTGGCAATTATAGGTGGAAATGTAACACATATATCTTAGGATCTGATAGAATGAGTGGACAAAAGTTATGAAAAAATTTTAGAAAATTTAAAAACCACTATTAATCTAATTGACTTACTTGACATTTATGAAATATACTCTCTACCATCCATACAAAACATATTCTTTATAAGGATGTTAAGAACATTTACCAAAAAGATCATATGGAGGACCAAATAGCAGCTTTCCACAAATTCCACAGGATTCAGGTCATATGGGATGTGTTCTCTGACCAAGGTGAAAGAAAAAGGGCCGGGGATTTAGCTCAGTGGTGTAAGTGCCTGCCCAGCAAGCACAAGGTCATGAGTTCAATCCCTGGTACAAAAAGAAAGAAAGAAAGAAAGAAAGTCAACAAGGTGAAAGAAAAAATAGACAGGTAGCTAGAAAAATCACCAAATATTTAAAAAGCCATATTGTTGAGGAATAATTTACACACAGTAGCCTGTACAAATCTTGAACCCATGTACTGAATTTTTACGTATGCTTACATCTGTGCACTTTTTATATATACAATCATATATAGATATATAATCATAAAATAGATACCATATGTGTGTATGGTTTATTTTGTACAATATAAACCCAATTAACGTTGTATATATGTCCATATTTTGTTCTTTTTAAATTTTCTTTGTAGTATTCTATTGAATGACTATGTCACAATTCATTGTTTTCAATCTGTTTTTGAGAGACATTTGCATTATTTTCATTTGAGTCTTTTATGAATAAAATGACTATGAAAATTTTGTACATGTCCTTTGGAGAATATATAAATTATTTTTTCTTGAATGTGTATAACTAGGAATGAAAATGTTGTTCTATGGTAAGTATACGTTTGACTTTAGTAGATAAAGTCAGAGTTTTTCAAAGTGACTAAATCATTTTACCCTCCAACAAGCAAAATGAAAATTTCGGTTGTTTCATCTCTGTTAACACTTGGTACCGATGGTCTTTAAATTATAGTTATTCTATAAATTAAATCTCATCATGATTCAATTTGCATTCTCTGATAATTACATGGAATGTCTTTTTCTATGCCTATCATCTGTTTGGATAAGCCTGTTTTTTCTTTTTTCCTCATAGTTTTATAGCATGGAATGAAAGTTTACCACCCAGCATTGAATTCTTTCATATATCTGAAAACATCTTTGTTTCACTTTCACTTTCAAAAGATACTTTCACAGGTAATAGAATTCAATGTTGACAGATCTTTTTTTTCTTTCAGTACTTTAATGGTACTACTCTACTACAGTCTCTGTTGCATTGCTACCAATGAGAAAGTTACTGTTATCTCTCATCCTCTGTAACCACTCTTTATTTACTTATTTAGACTGATATTAAAATACTCTCCTAAAATCAGATTGACTTTCAGCAATATGATTTTGCTATTTCTCAGTGTGATTCATTGAACTTCTTGAATATGAAGGTCTATTGTTTTCATTAAGTTTGGAAATCTGAATCAATCTTTTTTCAGTGAAGTACCCAGCCTCAGGTATTTCATTACAGTAACAAAAACACATTAGATCAATTTTACACATCTGTATCTGTCAATCTGAGCAACCCCTTTGAAGATAATGATATACAATGTTACAACCACTGTCAAATTCCAATCATCTCATTTTGTAAATCTATAATGTTACAGTATTGGATTTGTTGTTTGTTGGTCCCTTTAGCTTTTTGTTTCTCTTTTCTGTGACCAATGTTTTATTTTTTATTGGCTTTATTCTGAACTATTTTGTCTGATTATATTAGGC
>RJWM01047766.1:0-11779 GCA_004363535.1 Dasyprocta punctata | reverse complement strand
GCCACCTCTGAAAATCCCCACCTATGACTGCATGAGGTTTTGGGAGAACATATAGATGCAAGCCATAACACAAAAATTTCATTTCCTAAAATAAATAAATGGCTTCAAAAAAGTCCTACTTCATTGTATACCACCTTGCAGTTTGTATTTGTTGTCTCTTCTCTTTGTTAATAGGCTACTCAGACAGTGACCATTCAGGGATCAGTCATTATTATCACTTTACTATGCCACTTTGTCACATTCCATGGACTAGCTGAACATTACTTCACATAACTGCAGGTGCACTGTCACAGGAAGAGAAGGCAGTTTTTGCTAATTAAAATGGTATATGTGATATGGAGAAATGAAGGGCGTGTTTGTGTATTACATTTTATGTATTCTTTAGAGTTTCCAAAACAAATTGTTTCTGATTTATAAACATCACTAGTGAGTACATATGAATCCAAATTTAATGTTTTCAAAGAGTATCTTGATTAGTACATCTGTGATCCAGAGCACTTCAAAGTGCAATACCAAAGTTCTTGGAAGCACTCTCTTTATATGTGAGTCACAAATACACCATAAAAAAATTTTAAACCATGCTTCTTTCTGAAAGAAGACGCAAAATTATAAGTGGTCTTATGCTTTCGCTTATTTCAGAAAGTGACTGACCATGCATGATAAGCAACATCTTTTCTGTGGATGAGTTTAATGATGCCTTTCTGGGTGTTTTATGGCTTTCTGTTAGTTCTAATAACAATAATAAAATGTCTTTATTTGATTTTCTCCCACTTAATAAATACATTAGAGTATAGCTATATACAAGTTATTATTTAAGACAATATAGAATCTGTACATGACATTCATTTATTTATTCTTGTCATGTGAATATCATTGTATTGAAAGATGGAGATGCACAGCATAGATTCGCCTTTAGAAGAGGATATTTACCTCTACCTGAGCAACCACCATCTACTAACCTTCTTCATATGCCTTTCACCCAGAGACTGTCTCAAAAGTCATTCCATCATTTCACCCTAAAACAGCACATCTGGGATGAAACACATTGGTTCTCAAACTCTCAGTAGTGTGTCCTAGGCTCCGTTTGCAGCACAACTATTTTCTGTTCTCAGTACTGACCCATACTGCCTCAAACTCCCAAACACACAAAGTCATTGTTTCTAAGTACACCATGATTATGCACCTTATATGATGAGCCATGTTCCAGATTCTGCTTGTCAGAGACTCCAACATGCCACAGACACATAAATGTGCACACACACACACACACACAATGATAGTCACTCTTTAAATATACAACTGTTAATGAGTTTTTATTTGAAATTACCATCTTACTTTGAATGAATGATTCATATTCTCTGTCACTCCTGAAATGTTTCTCCACACCCCACTTGATGAAAACCACATTAGGAAACTATTGATTACATTAACAGTAACACAGATGAGTCTGGAATATTCTAGGACTTCATCCAGTTTGAATTGTGTATTCAGTACTCTGTTTGGTCTGATTTTTTTCTCTAATCATCATAATAGCTACAAATATTAATTGTGCTCTTGCATCTATAAAGGGTATGTCGTATTTGTGAAAATCAAACCATATATTATTTGTTTAATTGTGCTCTTGCATCTATAAGAGGTATGTCATATTTCTGAAAATCAAACCATATATCATGTGCTTAATGATTTAAAAAGTTCATCCAGTGTTA
The DNA here is from genome assembly GCA_004363535.1 of Dasyprocta punctata. Taxonomy (NCBI): domain Eukaryota; kingdom Metazoa; phylum Chordata; class Mammalia; order Rodentia; family Dasyproctidae; genus Dasyprocta; species Dasyprocta punctata. Next base: position 10,073 of record RJWM01047766.1, on the reverse strand, counting down.
TATGATATTTTTAAAGTTTTAATTTGAAATTTACCTTAAACTCTAACCTATATGGCTGTTGTGTTTTGTTTTTGCTTTTGTTTGGTACTGGGAATCAAACTCACAACCTCACACTTGCCAGCAGGTGCTATGCCACTGAGCTATATCCCCAGCTCTCAACTTACAGTGTTTTAAATTCCTGGAACTATGACAAAATGTATCCTACTAAGGCAAGATTATCTGAGTGCTGAATAAGACTTTACAAAGCAAGATTGCTTTAATTTTATGTTATCTCAATATTTTTATGAACTGAATAGTTGCTGCACTCACATATATTTTTCCACAAAACTTATACACTCACTTATAAAATCTGTGTCATAAGCAAAAGTTGAAAAATACCCACCTATCAGAGGGTAAATAAGCAAATTATACACTCATACAATAAATATTATGCAGTAATAAAAGAGAATGATTTATTACCATATACTTAAACAAGGGTAATATGAAAATAATTATTTTGAATTCATATCATATAATTAAATTATTTGAAAATTTAAAAATATATCTAAGTCATAGTGGCTGAACACAGGTCAGAAGTTATCTTTTGGCAGAAAGGACAATAACGGGTGTTAAGGTGGAACCAATTTAAAAGATATAAGTATCTTGATGACTGATGGCTTCTTATGCCCCAGATATAGTTGTCTAATATTTTCTCATAGAATATAATTGCATTTTGTGACTTAAACCATGGTCTTATGAAGTGGAACATTAGGAACTATTTTAAAAACTTATATTCCAAGAAACTGGAAAATTCTTTTAAAAAACAACAACAACAAAAAAACCATACACTTTGATCCTCTTCAAATTGAACTAAAGATATGAAACTTAAGATATCAATGAAAAATTTAAAAAATGGGGAGTGGGCCCTCACTAGCTGCACACAGGATCCAGCTCTACCCAGTCCCGTGACTCAGTGCAACCCACCAGGGGAATGCCTGACCAGCCTCGCAGGACACAGAGGTACAGAGCCCAGCCCAGCCCAGAACCCCAGAGGTGCTCATCAGGGACTGGCCAGCATAGCTGCAGGGCCTTGGAGAGCTTGGGCTCTGCCCATCAGAACACAGGGTGCTTGCAAGCTCCATTGTTCAGTAGAGTGTCCTGTGCGGCGGGTCCTAGAGGTTGTGGGCCTACCCAGCCAGCATCAAGGCCCCAGCACTGTAGGCCTGGGACTTGCCCAGGCTTGTCTGGCATTCCAGAGGCTCTGAACTCCTTGCAGTCAGACTCCACACTCTGGGGTACACTCCGCCTAGATGCCTGGGTTGGGGAGGTCTCAGCCCCCATCCAGTAAGGCAGAGTCATCAGCAGCACACTCCAGGAGTGTGCCCTCACTAGCTGTGCAGAGGATCCAGCTCTACCCAGTCCTGGGACTCAGCACAACCCACCAGGGGAATGCCTGGTCAACCTCGCAGGACACAAAACCACACAGACCCAGGAGAAAATGACAAAATGAAAGACCAAGAGGCAGTCTCAATCCCCCAGCCCACTGAGAACAAACCCAAGAGACACTGAAATGGAAGACACTGGGAGTCACACAACTGAACTTTCTGAAATGATAGTAAATGCAGTAAAGAAACAGCTCGATGAAGCTATAGAGAAACTCAAATCAGAAATAATCTCTGAACTAAAAAATGAAATGACAATCATTATTAATGAAAGTTTGTGTGTTTCTAAAGAAGAGCAAGATAAAAAAATAGAACAACTTAAAAAAATGATGGAAACATAGAATGAATAATTTAAGACAAAAACAGAATGCATGAAACAGATGCAAAGGGAATTGCAGGAAATAACAAATTCCATGGAAAGTTTGAAAAACTGCTTGAATGAAGCTGAAGATAGAATCTCAGATCTTGAAGACAGCATGGGAGCTTATGGCCACAAAAGAAAAGATCTCCTAAAAATAGTAAGGAACCAAGAAACAACAATTCAACATCTGTGAGACGATGCCAAGAGAAATAACATAAGATTAATAGGCATCAATGAAAAAACAGGGGTCAATACTAATGACATGCGAAGAATATTCACAGAAATAATAGCAGAAAACTTTCCAAACATGGAAGAGAATCTGAAATACAGGTAACTGAGGCATACAGAATGCCAATTAACCATAATCAAAATAATCCAGCACCCAGACATATAATAATTAGGCTATCACAAATACAGCACAACAACAAAATACTAAAAGCTGACAGAGCAAATAAACAGATCACCTATGAAGGAAAGCCTGTCAGAATCATGGCAGAATTCTCAAACACAAACCTTTAAGTTAAAAAGAGCTTGGAGTGAAGTATTTCAAATCCTGAAAAAAAAGAACTTTCAACCCAGATTGATGTACCCTGAAAAACTATCCTTAAAATTTGATGGAGAAATAAGATGCTTCATGACAAAGAACAATTGAAGAAATTTTTGGCCACCAAACTAACAATAAGAAGAGTACTGAAAGACACTCTAGAAAGAGACAAAAATAGCTACAATCTTAAGAACAACAACAAAAGGAAACCACTAAGCAGGGCAAATAATTAAACAGAAAGATATCACCACAGGGATGAGCCAGTACATATCAGTTATGTCAATCAATTCAAATGGTCTCAACTCACCAATAAAAAGAAACAGACAAGCAGAGTGGGCTAAGAAACAAAACCCAAAAATATGCTGTGTACAAGAAACACATTTCACTCAAAAGGAAATTCACAGACTAAAAATCAAAGAATGAGAAACGATAATCCAGCAATAGGAACCCAGAAAAAAGCAGGGGTAGCTATTATGTTTGCAGGCATGGCAAACTTCAAACCAAGAATGATCAAAAGAGATAAAGAAGTTCACTACATACTTGTTAGGGGAAAACTTCAAGAGGAAGAGATTACAATCATAAATATATATGCACTGAACATGGGAGCACCAACTATGTAAAGACAATTCTTAATAGACATGAAAAACCAAATAAACAATAATACAGTTATAACAGGGGACCTTAACACCCAACTGTCACAGAGAGACAGATCAACCAATCAACAAAATCAGCAAAGAAATAACAGAACTGAATCAAACTTGTGAACAAATGGACCTAATAGATGTGTACCAGGTATTCCACCCATCAACTTCAGAATACACATTCTTCTCAGCTGCACATGGGTCACTCTCTAAAATAGATCATATACTGGTCCACAAAACATGCTTAAGTAAATGCACAGAAGCTGAAATAATTCCATACATATTATCTGACCATAGCACAGTAAAATTGGAAATGAATGACAAAAACACCTACAAGAACCGCATAAACACATGAAAATTAAATAATAATCTACTAAATAACCAATAGGTCACAGAAGAAGTTAAAGAAGAAATTAAACACTATCTACAATGGAATGAAAATGCAAATGCAAATTACCGGAACCTGTGGGACACAATGAAAGCAATCCTCAGAGGGAAATTTATAACACTAAATTACCACATCAGAAAAATGGAAAAACACACATTAGCAACCTAATGCTGCACCTCAAACTTCTAGAAAAAGAAGAGCAAGTCAAGTCCAAAGCCCAAAGAAGGGAGGAAATTATAAAGATCAGAGCAGAAATTAATACATTTGAAACTAAGAAAACAATACAAAGAATTAATGAATCAAAGAGTTGGTTCTTTGAAAGAGTAAATAAAATTGATAAACCCCTAGCCAACCTTATTAAAAGGGGAAAGAAAAAACTCAGCTTCATACAATAAGAAATGAAAAGGGTAAAATCACTACAGACCCTGTAGAAATACAGAAGATCATCAACACCTGCTTCAAAAACCTTTACTCACATAGATTTGATAAAACACAAGAAATGGACAGATTCCTAGAAATCTATCAATTACCAAAGCTGAATCAAGTTGTAAATCTGCTGAATAACCCAATTTCAGCTAATGAAATTGCAAATGTAATTAGGACCCTACCAAAAAAGAAAAGCCTGGGCCCTGGTGGATTCACCCCTGAATTCTACAAGGAATTTAGGGAAGACTTAACGTCAACACTCCTCAAACACTTCAATGAAATTGAAAGGGAAGTCAGTCTCCCTAACTCATTCCTGGAAGCAAGTATTACCCTAATACCAAAACCAGAGAAAGACCCAACCAAAATAGAAAATTACAGGCCAATCTCCCTAGTGAACGTAGGTACAATAATCCTCAATAAAATACTGGCAAATAGAATACAGAAAGTCATCAGAAAGATTATACACCATGAGCAGGTGGGATTCATCCCAGGAATGCAGGGATGCTTCAACATACGCAAATCAATAAATGTAATATACCATATCAACAGGGACAAGGACAAGAACCACATGATCATCTCAATAGATGCAGAAAAAGCTTTTGACAAAATCCAACACCCATTCATGATAAAAACCCTACAGAAAATTGGAATAGACGGTCTCTACCACAACCTGATAAAAGCCATATATTATAAACCAGTAGCCAACATCTTACTGAATGGAGAAAAACTGAATATTTTCAACCTAAAATCAGGAACAAGACAAGGATGTCCATTATCACCACTCCTATTCAATATAGTTCTGGAATTACTAGCCAGAGCAATTAGACAAGAGAAAGAAATAAAGGGAATAAGGATAGGAAAGGAAGAAGTGAAATTATCATTATTTGCAGATGATATGATACTCTACATAGAAGACCCCCAAAAATCCATTAGAAGACTTCTAGAAGTAATAACCAAATTGAGTAATGTTGCTGGATACAAGGTGAAAACTCAAAAATCTATAGCATTCCTGTACACAAACAACAAAGTCACTGAAAATGAAGGAAGGGAAACCACACCCTTCACTATAACATCCAAACAAATGAAATACTTAGGAGTCAATCTAACAAAGGAAATAAAAGATCTGTACAGCGAAAATTGTATTACTCTAAAGAAGGAAATTGAAGAAGATTTCAGAAAATGGAAAGATATTCTCTGTTCATGGAAGGGAAGAACAAACATTGTGAATATGGCATACAGATTTAATGCAATCCCAATCAACATACCACTTGCCTACCTCACAGAGCTAGAGAAAACATTCCTGAAATTCATCTGGAACCAGAAAAGACCTAGAATAGCAAAGGCAATCCTGGGCAACAAAGGGAAGGCAGGAGGCATCACAATCCCCGACTACAAAGCTACTGTGATAAAATCAGCATGGTACTGGAATCAAAACAAACCTGAAGATCAAAGGAATAGATTAGAAGATACAGCCACAACTACAAACACACTTCGCCACCTCATCTTTGACAAAGGGGCCAAACATGTACACGGGAAGAAAGATAGCCTCTTTAACAAATGGTGCTGGAAAAACTGGCTTTCTATATGCCGTAAACTACAACTAGATCCATGTCTATCACCATGCACTAAAATGAAGTCAAAATGGATGGAAGATCTGAATATTAAAACAGAGACACTAAACTTACTAGAAGACAGAGTAGGTAAAACTGTTGATGACATAAGAGTAGGCAGAGAGTTCATGAACAAAAATCAAATTGCACGGGAAACACTTCCCAGAATCAACAACTGGGATCCCATCTTATTAAAACGTTTTTGCATGTCAAAGAAAATCTCCAACAGAGTAAAATGTAAACCCACAAACTGGGAAAATATCTTAGCCAATTGTCCATCAGACAAAGGACTTCTATCTAAAATGTATAAAGAATTAAAAGAAATTAGGCCCCTAAAATTCAAAGACCGAATCCAAAAATGGGCATCTGAGATAAATACACACTTCTCAGAAAAATAAATACAAATGGCAAATAAGTATATGAAAAAAACGTTCAACATCAATGGTCATTTGGGAAATGCAAATTAAAGCAACAGTGAAATTCCATCTCACTCCAGAAAGAATGGCCAAGGTTAAAAAATCAACCAACAACAAATACTGGAGGGAATGTGGGGAAAAAGGAACTCTTCTCCACTGTGGGTGGAAGTGTAGACTGGTGCAATCACTGTGGAAGTCAGTGTGCAGATTCCTCAAGAAGATAGATTTAGAGATGCCATTCAACCCAGCTATCCCACTTGTGGGCATTTTCTCAGAAGAATTAAAAACATCATACCACAGTGATATTTGTGCACACATGTTTATAGCAACCCAATTTGTAATAGCCAGATCTTGGAAATAACCCAAGTACCCATCAATCAAAGAATGGATAAAAAAGATGTGGTATTTTTATACAGTGGAGTACTACTCAACTATCAAGAAAGACTGTACTGAGACTTTTATAAGTAAATGGACACGACTGGAGGCCATACTCATAAGTGAGATAAATCAAACCCCCATGTGTAAATACTGTATTGTCTCCCTAGTGTAAGAAAGTGAAAAAGTATATATGATCCAAAATCTATAGTAAATAGATATGTAAGGGTAAAAAACAGCTGGAAGAGCAAAAATAATTGGGAAGGGAATGGGGGAAAGAGGGAAGGGAAAAGGAAAAGATATAAATCTTTGTATGTGTATATGCAAGATGACTAAAATGAACATACTGTAGAATGTTTAGTTATTGAGAAAGAACACTTAATACTCGTATGATTAGATCAATTTTACATGTCTATATCTGTTAATGTAAACAACAATTTTGAAGATAACGAGATGCAATATTGCAACCATTGTCAAGTTTCTATCATCCTGTTTTGTAAACCTGTAATATTACTGTTGTGCATTTATTCTAGACATTTGTTTGTCTCTTTTGCTTTTTGTCTTTCTTATATGTCTTTTTTCTCTTAAATAAAAAATAAAAAATTCAAAAAAGTTTAAAAAATAATGAATGATATTGAAGCAGTGATAAAGTATCTTGAAAGAGAAAAGTTTAAAAACAGATGAATTCACAGTTGAATTTTATAAGAATGTTGAAGGACACCAATGTGCCTCAAACTAATCTATGAAATAGACAGGGCAGAATGCTTCCAAAATGATTTTATGAAGTCGTCCTGATAAGGTCAGAAAATCGAACAGAGATGCAACAAAAACAAAAATTATAGAATAGTATTCTTAATAAATATAAATGTAATAATCCCATACATTGGAGAAAGACAGCCTCTTTAACAAATGGTGCTGAACAAACTATATATTTATCTGCATGTCTCAAAATGGGTCAGACTTTAGTAGAAGTCCTGAATGTTTTATATTGTGAGGAGTAAACAAAGAAAACATTTCAAGAGATAGATAGTGGCAGTGATTTCCTGAATAGGACTCTAAAAGCTGAAGAAATGATAGCAAAAATCGACCAATGAGATGAAATAAAACAAAAAGATCTGCATAGCAAAGGAAACTCTCAACAGTCTGGTGAATAGGAGAAACATTTTGGAAAGCTATTCTTCTGAAACATGATTAATATCCAGATTATATAAAGTTTATGAACTTGTTAACAACCAGTGATGAAACAATATAATAAATAAATGGCCACATGCACTGGGAAAATACTTCTCAACAGAAAAAACACAAATGGCCGGCCAGTGTGCATATGAAAAAATGTCCAACATCTGTAGTTATCAAAAAATGCAAATCAGAAAATTACAATGAGTTTTTATCTTACTCCATAAACACAATTTATTGAAAAAGGCAATAAATACTATTATTGAAGATGGGCTAGAGAAAAGCTCACACAATTTTGGTAAGAATATAGCCTAATACAAGCACTATAAAATTCACTGTGGACTTTCCTTAAAAAAAAAAAACCTAGAACTATTATATAATCCTTCAGTAACACTCCTTGATATACATACAAAGGAATCAAAGTTTACATACTATAGAGATGCTTAAGTACTCATATTTATTGCAGCACAATTTATGATAGATAAGATGCAAAATCAGCCTAGCTGTCTCTCAGTAGATGAATGGGCAAAAAATGTGATGCTATCAAAGCATACAATAAATTTTTAAAATTTATTAAGTTATTACAATAAAAGAAACATTGTTATTATTAGTCTTTAAAACATTCCCCCTCCATTTGAACACATGTCCCACTATGCCAGCCACTTTCAAGCACATCTAGAAGTCTGCTTTCCAGAGTGTCGTTACTTGAGTTCTCCTGGTTGCCCAGCTGTCCTGTATTAATTTAAATGTTGACCTTACATGATTATTTTGACTTTGAGGGATAGCCCAAAGTCAGCATGGCTCCAGATATGGTGAATAAGTTGGATGAGGACACACTTAGTTCTTTTATTTGACAGAAATTTTCATAAATGATTTGAATTTATTAAGATACTGATTTAACAAAACAAGGCATGGAAGAGAATTTCCAGACCTGCTTCAGAAACTGGCAATATTGACAGATTAGTGTATTTGAAGAAAAAGAGAGTATTCTGAGGCAGTGTAATGACAGTGTGTCCTTTGCTGCAATGCATTTTTAAAAATTTATTTCTAACACTCACTTTATTTTGTCATCGCACCTTTTGTACACAATACAGTGTTTTTCACCTCTAAGAAGAACTAGATCATATAATTTGGGAGAAAATGGATGAAACTGGACATTCTGTGCTAAGTGAAATAACTAATCTCAGAAAGACAAACACACGGTTTTGTCTCATATGTGGAATTTAGGGAGAGAGGGGGGTTCAGAAATAGACAGGCAGAAACAGAGACACAGAACAAGACAGAGAGACAGAGAGAACATGAATGCACAGTACAGAGATGGAAGAGGAGAAGAGGATTGGGGAAGAAAAGAAGGAGGGATAATAAGTTCAAGAAGATTAAAGGAGGATTGCTTATGTGAATTTGAACAAAATATGTTATATGCTTGTATGAAAATGCCACAATAAATCTTAGTTTTCTGTAAAATTTATATCTCCTCATAAAAGTATTTTGTGGTGTTCATTTCACTATGTATCTGACAGATAATTATAGCTATAATTTTTATACTTTTTAAAAGCAGGGCATGTGCTTTTACATTACTTCTTTTGAAAACTCTAATTCAAATTCTAAAATTTCTAAGTTTTTGCTCAATGACATTAAACTCTCTGAATGTCCAAACTCATAGTTTAAAACCTGTCTACATGTTTTTCTTTTACTATTTCCAAGTTGCTAATTTTTGCAAATTAAGTTAGTATTTCTTGAGATTAGAATTTGAGTGTAACACATTAATGAACATATCTTGGAGTTTCAACATACTAACTTTATAAGGTAAAATAAAATTTTCATTATATAATGGCAAAGAAAGGAATGTAGGTGATTTGCAGTGTGTCATAGTTTCTTAAAGACTATAGGAAAATGGAAAATTGAAGATCAGATTTTTAAAAAGTGACAGACTCAAGCAGAAATAGAATATAACACACACACACAAACACACACACACACACACATACTTTAATAAGTTATAAAATGCACCTGGTACCTAACCTGCCATCTTTTGCTTTTCAGATAGATGCTTAAGAGGCCAATAAGTAATAAAAACTATACTTATCCTAGAAAGCATCTGAAAGATATGAGAGTGTTCTCATGGATAAACAGAAAGTTGAATTTCTTATCAGGTGCTTCTATTCAGTACAGGAAATTATTCAAAAGAAATTTTTTTTCCAATAGCCTCCATGTGCACTAAGAAAAGAAAGAAATAATCACTGCATAATTTAAAAATTAACATAGTCTAAGGTAGGATGCATAGGAGTATGATGTCATAGCACTGGAAGCGGTGATGGAGAATCTTCACAGGGTCAAAAATGGAAACCCTCTATCATGACAGGGCTTAGGTTATCTTTTGAGAAAATAATATTTGTTTTTCTAATTTTAAATCATGTTTGTGACCTTCTTAATACCTGGAACATTTAGATGTAAATTTAGGCATGTTTTAAAGAGGAAAATGAAGATCCATCTGAAATAATTCTCCCATAAAGCAATAAAAATATGTGGATCATTATAACATCTCACCTACTGTGAAGCTCAGGCCTTCAACCCATAAAATAATAGTTCTCTATTCTATAAAGTTGTCCTTAAAATTTGTTAAACATGGTTAATACATTTTTGCAATTGATTGGAAAGATATACTTGTACAAAAAGTACTGTACTTCAAATTATAACCACATAAGAAGCTTCCAC
>RJWM01047765.1:0-11780 GCA_004363535.1 Dasyprocta punctata | reverse complement strand
TCATATTAAATCATTTAAATTTCAAATCATGCATGTAACAGTCATTTTACATAAAGATTTAATCTTTAAAACATCCCATTTCAGCAAAATAAATTCTGTTATCTCTATGTAATGATTATTTCTAATTTAAGTAGTCAATCATACGCTCATGATTAGTATAAAACAAATCATATTGTAGATATACATGCATAGCATTCATTCCTTTAACTTTGCCAAAATAACACAAAAAATAAATGGAGAATTAATGGGAAAAAAAAGCAAAAGAGAAAATGTCTGGTGATAAAAACTGACCTCAGGTAGACAAAAACAAAACAAAACAGGAATCTATTAGCCAGGCATGGTGGTGAAGACCTATAGTCTCACCACTTCTGCGGCTGAGGAAGGAAGGTCTTTGGGAGTTTGAAGTCAGCCTAGACTACAAAGTGAATTCAAAACCGGCTGGATATCATAGCAAGACTCCATCTAAAAAAAAAAAAAAATCTTGGGGAAGAGCTGCTTGTGGCAAAATTAGCTTGCATTGTAAACTTACAGAAAAAAGATTCTCAGAGTATTTGTTTACCTCTTCTCAAAGAAAAAGCCTCAAGGACTATGTCTATAAAATAGATTATGAACAATCAGTAACTCATGCAATATACAATCTTAATAATACTCACAAAGTTTTTGGGATTACACTAGGTGCTAACTGTGAATAGAAGAATAAGACACCCATTGCTCACTCAACCTAAAGAAAAATAGAAGCTTTGATATTTCACACTGACTCAATAGTAAGAGACAGTTAAACTATGCCTTCTTCCAGATTTCGAGAGCCACATGAAACCACTACCGCTGCCATTTCCAGCCATCATTAATAGTATAAAATTTCTGCGTTAATGAATAGTTTTGTAAGTAAAGAATATAGATTCATTACCTTTCCTAAATAAGGATTAATTTATTTGATCATCTGCCCATGTATTCATCCAACCATCCTTTGCTTAAATATATATGTAATAAGGATATACAAGACACTAGGTGTTGTATACACATTGAAAAAATAAACTAATACTGTGCATATTCCTTGCTAAAAGCAGCTTCTAACTGGGTAGGATGACTATTAAGTAACCTATGCTTTTCATAAAACATGATAAAGAATATAAATGAGTAAACATACAAAACATTCTGGAAAGTGTAGAAGAGAAAGCATTACAATTGTTTTCATTCAGGAATGTCTTAAAAGGTAGGTGAATTTTGCAGACAAATTTTCTGAAAGAAATAAGACAAATTTTAAAGCATTGAGAATTAAAAGCTGCATTTATGTCTAGGATATGATGAGAAACTTCAAATAGTAGATACACTAGGTGTCGGTGTCTTAGCTGCTAAGGATGCCATTAGAAGAGAAGCCTAGCGTTTATGTATGGGGAAATGATTCAGATTTTATTCATCTGAAAATCCGCTCTCTTTTAAGGAGTTTTTAAAGTGCCTTTTTCACATCCTGGTTCCTGAAGCTATAGATGATTATGTTGAACATGGGGAAGACAACGGTGTAAAACAGCGCAACCACTTTATCCAAGGCCGGGGAGTAGCTGGCGGCGGGGCCCAAGTACAGGAACAGGAGCGTCCGTAGAATAAGGTCACCGCCAGGAGGTGGGAAGCACAGGTGGAGAAGGTTTTGCTTCCGCTGCCAGGAGACTTGATGAGCAGCATGGTGTGGAGGATGCAGGCGTAGGAGATGAATATCACCGCAAAGGTGCTGCTCTGGATGAAGCCGCACAGGGCGAAGAGCAGAGGCCGGTTCATGTGGGTATCCGCACACGACAAAGCCAGAAACGGGGGATGTCACAGAAGAAATGATCGACCACACTGGAGCCACAGCATGAAAACCTGAAGGCCAACGAGACGCGCACCAGAGAGGTGACGCTTCCTCTGGAGCAGGCCCACAGAACTAGGCGGAGGCAGACCCTGGGAGATGGCCACACACAGCAGAGCAACCAACAGCTGGCGGAAGGCTGCACAGCGGTCTGAGGCCATGGTAGCCAGGGTGAGGCGCTAGGCGTGTGCGCAGCAGGGGAAGAAGAACATCTGCGGGGCGCAGCAGGGGAAGGAGATGCGCTTTCTGCAGGCCACGAAGTCTGCCAGCATCTGGGGAGCAATTGTTGGGAGTAGCAGATGTCCAAGAAAGACAAGTTGCTCAAAAGAAATACATGGGGTTTCGGAGGCTGGGATAAATGTTAGCTAGGATTATTAAACCCAAATTTCCTGCCAGGTTAATGTGTATACCACAAAAAATACCACAAACAGGGTGATTCTGAGGGGGAGGTAACCCGTGAATCCAAAAATACAAACTCGGCTGGTGCGGTGTAATTATGCTCTGGCATCTCAGTTTTCATAATTTTCCGCCTGCATTTAGGTGACATTCGATGCTGTGAATTCACTTGGGTGACAGATGAACCAAAAATAGCTTTACGCTAAATTCTAAAGGAGTAAATGGAAAGTTAGTAATTTTTTAAAAATTTTTTAATTTTAAAGAGAAAAAAACAGAAAACACAGACAAAAGACTAACAACTACTACAACAAAAAACCCAAAACAGTAACAACATAGGCTTTCAAATCAAGATAATAGGCATTTAACAATGGCTGTTACATTGCATATTGTTATTTTCAAAACAGTTGCTTAGATTACTAGTTATAGACATGCAAATTAACCAAACCGTATGAATATTAACTGTTTTTTCCATGAACTAATAGAATTAATGGTATAATCATCTTATTTATCTTATGAATATGTATACAAACTTATATCTTTTTCCTTTCCCTTCTTTCTTTTTTCCTTTCCTTTATCCTGGTTGTTTTTCCCCCTTGTGCAGTTTCTTACCCTGTCACAGTATCTATTGTAGATTTTGAATCTTATTTACTCTTTCAATTTCTAGTAAATTAAATATGCCATTTCTGTGACACTTTCATGATTTTTGAGATCATTTTTAAAGGAGATGGTTAGAAATTATGACTGATACCAAAAAAATGTCATTTAGTAGTTGTTGTATGATGGCACCATAAACTGGTTCATAACTATGTAATCTACATGATGATATTAAATGATATTCACATGTCTTGAGTGAATAATGACAACTGGGAAAATCTTAGTAGGCAAAGCTCTATTGCTACAATTTGAATATCACATTCTTTCAAGCTAAAAAATGGTGAAAAATTTTGGAAATGTGCTTAGAGTTAGACTACAGGGGTCACAGAAAAATTTCTGTGGTCATAAGCAGTGGGTAATGATTGTGAAGTGTCACAGGAAAGCATCAGATGATGGGATTTAAATCTTAGCTTTGATACTTGCTGTTTGTGTGATCTGAGTAAAGTCCCTTAAATCATTTGTGTGAGTGTATGAATAATTATTAAATAAAATTCATTACAAAAAATAAATTGATTCCCATTTTGGTTCTATTTTTCTAGTTGTCTCAATACTTTGAAATATCCTCATAGTTCCTAATATTCTTTTTGTGTTGGGCACCAATGTCACATAATCTGGGCTCTTTTCCAGGCAAAGTAATTTGTGTGTGTCTGTGTGAGTTGGTGTAAGAGTGCATTTTCATTTAAATACATTGTTTAAAAGGACTGCCTTGGTTACTTTTCTCTCATTACTGGGACAAAACACTCAATACCCAAAATGAAGGAAGCAAAAGTTTATTTTGTTCACTGTTTGTGGAGGTTTCAGTCCATAAACAGTTGGTTCCAAGGCAGGGTGGCATGACACTGGGGCAACACTTCAAAGTAGCAGCCAGCAAAAGCAGCCAGAGCAAAAGAGGGGTAAAGAGTAAGCCTCTTTTCCCCTCTTCTATTGTACATAGGCTATGCCCACCCCATCCAGGGCAGGTGTAGCCCTCACAAAATCTCCTCTTGCACAGGATGAGGATATTTACAAAGTAAGAACCCTAACTCCCTGCTGAGTTGCTTAGTTAAACTTCTAGACTTCTCAACTTGACACAATGTATCAACCATAACAATCCACTCATTGTCAATTTGGTAAGAAGACATATATTTGATATATTTGAAAACATATGTAATTTTTGAAATATCAATAAAAGAAATATATACATTTTGTTCTTCTTTGGGTTCATATATAATTAGTAATTCAATGTCAGACTCTCAAAATGAAAGCATTTTTTGCCACTAAATCACATAAAATGTGGAATAATTTATACTTTATTTCCTGATAGTTTTCTGTGCTTTATAAAAGTTGTGTTGACCATTAATTTTGTATTAAAAATAAGTTATACAATGAGAGATTCCTAGAAACCAAACCCTGAAAAGTGTCAAGAAAATCAGCTGTTTTAGACTTTAGAAGTTTTATTTGGGTTATTATTTATCAAAATCATATGAATCAGGATTTATTTTCCCATAGAAAGTTTTGAGAGCAAGTAATTTGTTCACAGTTATATACACCTTTATTCACCATAGTGACTCTAAAACATGCTTTTTCTATAAAGTATAACTGGAAGATGCATATGTGTATTTTGTTATTTTTTAAAAAATTTTTGACAACTGATAGTGCACTCTGACTCTTCCATTTCTGTTAATTTTGCTATTTATTTATCAAATCATAATGAAAAATGCTCAGAAGTAAACATTTGTGAAAGTATCTGGTACCTATGAAGAAGTTGCTATTTAGTAAGAGATTCAGGAAGTTGGTAGCAATGTGAGGAAGAAACATTGGTAGAATCTTGAGCACAGTGTTTTTGCTTTAGTTTTTTGTCTTAGTCCATGGTGAAATTAGGAATTGTATCATATCCACAGCTCTGTTTGTATTTAGTCTTTCTATGCTCTTTCGGGCAGAATTTAACAGTTTTAGCATTTCAGGGAATTTAATATAGATTCAATATATCCAAATGTTTCTGTATGAAAACCCCCAGTGAACTAAGTATGTTACACAATCTATTTTTCCTTCCTTTAAAGTTAAATGGGCAAAAAACACTTGTTTATCAAAGAAAAGATAAAGCAGAATTCTAAATTTTGTTTACAGACTGTGTAAACAAAAATAACTCTCTTGTTCGTCCTGCCACCTCTCTAACTAAAGCTTTAAATTTATGAATTTTAAAGTACCAAAAGAAACCCGATTTATGAGATTCCACACTTGCCTCCCAGAGACTATTTGATCAAATCACTATTAGTATCAGTATTTTAATTTTGAGAACTATCTACATTAAGATTGCAGATTCATTACATTTTTTGCTTATGTGTTTTAGAGTGTGCAAGGCCAGTATAAAAGAGGCCACAGCAGGGGGCAGAGCACAAAGAAAGTAATTAAATATCTGTAGATCTAGGCTTTATTTCTGTGTTATATTATCAACAATTTCACATTTATATTATTTCTTAATTTGTAAAATTTGCCCATTTTATTTATACCTACTGTATTATTTAGTTTCATGAAAGGCAAATTCATCTGTGCACATTTAAGAATTCTCAAATTGTTCAATAAACTTTTGTTTGTTTTGAGATTTTTATTAAAATCAGTTGAATATCATAGTACTCTGGCATGAAAGATATGCTTGAATCATTTGTAGAAAAATAGAAGCACCTGAGACTATTGCATTGAGTGAAATAAATCAGATACATAAGCTGAACTATCACATGGATTTTCTTATATGAGAAACCCAAAGCAACTGGGTGTAGTGGCACACACCTATAATGCTAGCACTTGGGAAACTGAGGTAGGCACACACCTACAATGCCAGCATTGGGATTGCTGCAAGTTTAAGGCCAGCATGGGCTACAGAGTGAGTTCAAGAGCAGTACAAGCTACTGAGACCCTATTCCAATAAAAAAAAAAGAAACAAAAAGAAAAAAAAGAAGGAAAATGAAACCCAAAGAATAAGTAAGTTAAAGAGGAAAATAAAAGATAGATAATAGAAGCTTTTGTAAAATAAATAAAGAGACTAAGAGATGGAGTGTGGGGAGAGGGAGGTTAGGGATTGGAGGTACAAAAAGATTTAAGAATTGCTATGTACATTTACCAGCTCTCCAGGAGGAATGTAATTATTAACTACTGCAAAAATATACAAATAAAAAGTAAAAATTGGAAATAAAATAACATAAACTATGTTTACCAAAATGTTTTATTTCTTTAATTTGAAATGACAAACAAATGAACACAGAAGTGAACAAACCTCATGAGGTAGAAATAAATGATAATCAGTACACCATCACTTTCCTAACAGCATAACAGCAACAGTGTACAACAGACTCTCTTTGAATCATTGTTGCTGCTGTTTCCTGTAACTGGAATGTTGATATAGCTCATGTCACACTTGATTTTTTTAAAAAGATCATCATCATGTAATGAAAATTGTAGGTAATTGATAAAAACATGGAAATTGACCAAGGTATTTTCCAAGCACCTTGCACACATCACTTCCTTGTATTTTATAGTTATGTTCTAAAACGGATATCTCTTGGCACAATATAATGCCTGAAGCATAAAGATACATTTAACTTGCCCTGGTTCATTATAGTCAGATTTTAGCTCTCCAGTCTTACTCAGAATGCCACAGTGCCTCTGACTTTGAGGTGTTTTCTAGTGCTGCAGGAATTTTGCAAGTGATCATTTAACTCTACAATATCACTACTGAAGAGAGGCTGATGAATGATCTAACCCAGTCTTAGTGTTCAAATGCAAGAGCTGAATCACAGTCACAAGATCATCCAACAAGTGACACATAAGAATCACTTAAGACCAAGGTCAACTGCTTTTCTTGAGTCCCTTGCTAACATCAATGCTGTTCAGACTCTTTTGCATTTCATTGTTGAGTAAGAGGCTAGCCACCTCAGGGTAACTTCCATTCTCTTGCTGGATTCAGCTCTTACTGCTCTCATCAGAGGTCAGAGGCATCTCACAAGTTTAGATGCCCCTCTCCAAGGGAAATCTCAGTAACAAGCCATTTCCAAAAGGTGTCTTACTGAATTTTTCCTTTTTTGAAGAGATACCTCTTCTATAAATTATTTCAGAGTCACTGGCTTTCATTTCATTGTCTTTTACAAGTGATACTCTGTTATGTTGATTAAATGCATAGAATTTGAAGTTCAGAAAACTTGAGTTTAACTTCAAGTATGAAATCTAAACTTGTAGTAGTCATTGAACTTTTCTATGCCTAAACTGGTTTCTGTGATTAATTCACATTATAAAATATTGTAAGGTTAAAATAAAGAATAAACTAACAAATTTTTACAGCAAATTTATAAGGTTTATTATGTTGTACATACATGTAAACATTGTTTTGTTATTTAATAATAATCAATATAATGATAATTTTATTATTAAACAATTCAATATTTGAATTAGATATGCTTGTATTTCTTGGTGATATTTATTCATCAGAATAAACATAAAACACTTAAACATATTAGAATTTGCAGTTTAACTTCATAAACTTAATCAGACAGTTGGTTTTCCCAAAAGTCTAAAATAGCTAATGACAACTTCCTTCTTGTGGTAATAATGTTAGCAATGAATTGGCCCCACTTTTTTTTCTATAATTGCCATGGATAAGGTGAGAGTAGTAGGCCTATACACTATTAAGCTTTGCCTGCTTTCCAAATCCAAATACCTGCACAAATTGAGAAAAACCACAGGAAGTCGGTAAACACACATTCTATCTAAATTAAATTTATTATGTCAGTACCATTTACATCAAGCTCCTATTTCTACTTTAGGAAATAAATTACTTACTTTTTCACAATCTAGAATCTTGAACTGTAGGACTTATAACGCACATAAGATGACTTGTCTCTCCAGGTTTTAGAAATAAATCTTATAAGGGAAGAGTATTGATCTTCTTATCTTTGACACTGGGGACATTATCCCAAGATAATCACCGACTGCAGTGGAACCTTATGTAGGCAATTATTCTCTTTACCATCTTGTAGTTTAGTTGACTTGTTTTAAATAAATAAAGATGAAGAATAGTAAAACAGAGAAGAATATAGAGTAGACAGCTATAGCATTACAAGTCTCTATCACTGGGAGAACCTTTTATTGTACAATAGCATGAAAACTGTGATTGTACTAATCACTGAGAAGAATGCAATTTCTCCTAGATACACTTGGTTTCTATAAATTCCCATTATGAATTCAAATACTTCAAGATATTTTGCAGCATTTTATCATATGAGGAACTTAAAGATAACTTAATACCTTTGAGAAGACACCTTAGCACTCTGTGGTTGCGGACTGGGCTATGTAAGGGTGAAGGTGCTGACCACAATGCTCTCTGGCTGTGTTGGGAAAGCTCCTATTCACAGCCTCCAAAGGCGAGATAGCACTGCAGCTGAGGACATTAGATTCTCACTCTTATCTCCAACATTAGAGATAAGACAGTTCTCTTAATTAGCAAGATTTACTGCTAGGAATGTCTTTGTTCTATTTCTCAAGGCCTTGCTCATTTTCCAGGTGCTTGTCTCAAATGGGCCCTTCACTTCCCTGCACCCCCATATCTTAAGGACCCTGTTGTTTTCCGTATGGTTGCCCATAAGATTCCCAATACTCTGTGTTCATTCCTCAGTTACCTGAGAGACTACAAGGGACAGTCCTGAATGTCATACTACAGGTGTAAATGTTAATTCTCAAGCAACTAGAATTTTGTCACTTCACAGTTGTGAGGGCTTGAGGTGCTTACTTCATGTAATTTTTATTATTTTAAATTGTAAGTAATGTCTGCCTTTATCAGATTCTTGGGGGATTGAGATAAAATATGTTAATAACTTAGCATCTTTTTTAACCAGTGGTATTCACTTAGTGACTAGTAGCATTCCTTAACATTTACACTAGAGTTTTCAGTAGTATTTCCCAATAATTTAAAATGCAGATCTACATTTTAACTTCTTTTAAATGTCAGCGATGACATAATATGAACCTTAGGATGCCCAAGGTGGGAAGAATAGAGAATGAATAAAACAGGACAAAGACTCACTGCAAACTACTGATCTTTTCCTAAAAGTTGACAGAAAAAATGAACTGAAATCATTTTTGTTGTTGCTTATTTAATAGATGATCACCACATTTAGAGAAAAGAGCTATCATTCATCCATCAGAAAAACAATGCATGTCAGAAACCAATAGTTGAAAATTTTCAAAATGAGACAAGTTGCCCACTGTAGTCTTTTTTCAGTTTTTTCTTTTCTCTTAATAAAACTAGGAATCTTGAAAAAATATAGTACAGCAATTTGCAGTTTGTATTAATTCAATTGTAATTATTGATACACAGTGGAGTGTTTCTCTGCATAAAGAAGGATACACTTGAGGAATTTGCAGGAGAATGTATGCACCTTGAGACCATAACACTAACTGAAATAGATCAGAAAAAAAAGGTTAAATATTCCATGCTTTCTCTTATATGACAAAACCAAATTAAAAATGAGAGCAAAATAAAAGATACATATTAGAAAATAAGAGACAGATTTTTTTCAAAAAGAAAAGTGAATGAAGATTTGGAAATAATGGGGAGGAACAGAAGTGCAAGGGACTAAAAAGAGAACTAAGATGTGCTCTGTAATCCACCGCCTCCACACAGCAGATGTAACCATTATGTATGGCAAATATCTACCAAGAAAAATATGAACATTTAAAGAGATATATGGAGAAAACAAAAAAAGAGAACATTCCCTTTTCTTTTCAGGTTGAGCATATTTTTTAATAACAAGCATTGTGCTTATTTTAAGGGCACTGTTGTGTTTCACAAAGCGATATTTGCAGGAACAGGTGCAAGAGTTATATTCATTTGTGGAGAGAAATGAGTTTGCTGAAAAGATAATGGGCAACATATAGAAAGAATAAGGATTTAGAAAACCAAGTGGAAAAACTGTCAAGAACCAAATGAAAGCAGACGGGAGCAAGCATTTCAACACACAAGGAGTTTTCTTCATATTCAACAATACTGTTTTTATAATCAATTATTTTGTTTGGCTTCCATTGGTAGCGATGGACTTTTTGATTATGCAAGAGTGGAGCACACATCTGCACCTTCAACTTCACTGATTTAAAGCAGGAAACACCTTTGGGGCCAGAAGGGTACTGTGCATTCTCTGTTCCCACTCTAGTGGGGTCACTGTTGTGCACGTTAAGGAAGTATTTTTCTGCTTAGGAAAGCTCCTAAATAACCAGCATGAGCTGTCTGCTGAGGTCTCTCAGCTGTGGAAAACTCAGGACTTGTGCAAAAGAGACTGCACCAGACAGCTTTTCTTACAAAACTGGCCCACAGTGAGTTCTACGTGACTGTTGTCCTTTATTGCTCATTAGTAAGTAATCAACCTGCTTGTGTCATTTGTCACGTGCATGAGTGTTGTGTCTCGCAGGAGTTGGACATGTTGGTAACTACTATGTAGTGAACCTGCTTCATAAAGGAATGGATTTAATTTAGAGAATAAAAGAGTAGTTAGGACAGGTTTATGGAGAAACCAAGCATGAGCTTCTACTTGTCCTTAGTGAACTCACACAGAAAGCATTTAGTTTTCCCTGTGATTTCGTCACACAAGACAAAGGAGTTATTGTCAACTAGAGAACGCTACCAGGATTTGGGTGTAGGACTTTAATGGGTATCATTTATAGAGGCAGACATGTGCGTTAAATATGTCATTGTTTGCTTAATCCTGCATGACTTCAGATTTCTAAATTTTTCACTACTGTTCTGGATGCAGTTCACTTAGTATGCAGCCCCTAGAACCCTACAGGTAGCTTCCAATCTGTGTGGTACTTTCTCTGCCTCTGTCCCACAAAGAAAGAAAAGCAAACTGACAGAATCATTTCACTTCAGTTTGTCTGATCCAAACAATGTTAACCAAATTGTCTCTCAAGCTTTAAGTACCAGACTTCTAAGGAACAACATTAGTTAGTTTTTGTGATGGTCCATGAAAGAATACAAGTCTCCACAGTACTGATATTCTAAGTCATGTGATCAGTTGAAAATCTTTGAATGTATATACCTTGTTTCTGTGGATCCATTGATTTGAGATGAGGTGAGCATGTTGACAGATCACTAACATGGAATCACATTTTTCTGAATTCTTTCATCCACCAAGTAAGAAAAAAAAAAGCATTGTATTGACAAGATGCTTTGAAGTTTTAAATATTTATGATTTTGATCCACTCAGTAGATCTTCTTCAAAGTTAATACTTTTAATTTAAAGTTTTATTGATCGATGTATACCCAAATACATTTAATAAATTTATTTTCAAAAATTTTGAGCATTATAAATACATTGACATGAGTTAGTCGCTATATTGTTTGTAGTTTACTATAGTATTGTGTTTGTTAGAGTCTCATATATATATACTTATGTATATATATATACATATGTATATATATACTTATGTATATGTATATATATATACTTATGTATATACATCTATATGCGCATATATACATTTATGGACATACCTATTCCTTCTTGCACTCTTTAATTTAGAATTTTTACTATTCTCCTTCTTCAGCACACAAACCTGCCTTCTCTGACTGCTAATACTTCTGTTAAAGTTTATTTCCCTGTCACCTGGTGATCATGTGGAAGACTTTACCCAGGTATATCTCCATATGTGGTATCAATAAGATGTAGGGTATACAGATTTTAACATTAAAATGTCAAGAATCCTTGCTAACACTTTTTAGAGTGGAACAGTTAAACATTTTGCCAACATAGTGGGAGGATGAGTTTGCAAATTATAACATATCTAAAATAAATTGTTGTGTATCATATTAAGTATGAATTTTAACCTTTTTTCAGGAGGATTTTGATGTGTTTGCATATCTTTTCCA
>RJWM01047764.1:0-11795 GCA_004363535.1 Dasyprocta punctata | reverse complement strand
ATTGAAAGGTTAGGTCACTCTCCAGCCTC
Source organism: Dasyprocta punctata (assembly GCA_004363535.1). Classification (NCBI taxonomy): domain Eukaryota; kingdom Metazoa; phylum Chordata; class Mammalia; order Rodentia; family Dasyproctidae; genus Dasyprocta; species Dasyprocta punctata. The sequence goes on along the minus strand of RJWM01047764.1, from coordinate 11,766 downwards.
CCTCATGGGAGGGGAGACATGCTGAAGATTGTGTTCTATCACCAGTGCCTGATGATCTAGTCAATTATGCCTATGCAATGAAACTTCCACAAAGACCCCAAACTATAGGATTTGGAGCACTTCCAGGCTAGTGAACACATCCATGGGCAGTGAAGGTAGAGCTCTGGGAGAGGTGTGGAAGCGGTATGTTCCCACTCCCTTCCTGAATCCCCTCCCTAGGCTCCTTCCATTTGGCTGTTCCTGAGTATTCTTTATCCTAACCTGGTAAATGTTCTAAGGATTTGCTAAATTTGAGAGGGACTGTGAGGATCTCTGGTTTATAGCCCATTGGTCAGAAATACAGGTGGTTCTTGGGACCCACAACTGGCATCTGAAGGGAGGGCAGCTTAGTGAGACTGAGCCCTCAAGGTGGCTGTGTCTGATGCTAACTCCAGGTAGTGCCAGAGGAGGACTGAACTGCAGAACCCTCAGTTGGTGTTGCAGAATTACAGAATTTGCTTAGTGCCATGAGAATGACAGTGTGTTGTCCGAGACCTGGCTCTTCTAGGCCCAAAGCATCCTGACATAAAACAGGATGATGCTTAAAGGAAGTTGACTGGTCAGGGTCACTGAGAGGCTGGCCAGAGAAGGCCCTTTTGATGTGGTGGCATCAGAGCTAACACCTGAATGAAGAAAACAAACAGCCACATGTAAGACCAGGATAAGAGAGGTCTAGGCAACAGAACTTTGCCAGAGCAAAGGATCTGAGGAGTAAAGGACTGAGTTCAGGTGAACATGCTTATAAAGGTCAACTTGCTGGGACTGTGTGAGTGAGAGAGAACGGGATGACAGTATGTTGGGGATGGGGTGGGACCAGCTCATAAGGAGCCCTGTTTGTCATGATGAGGGGGTTAAGTAGGGCCAGAAGGTGGATTAGGGTCACTGTAGTTGGCCAAGTACGCTGCTTTTGAAGGATGACCTGGAATTTCTTAGCAGAAATGAAAAGAAGGATTTGGGATTCACTTGGGAAGTAGAATTGATAGAACTTGCTGAAGCCTGGAGCTGAAGCCCGAGGAAGATGGACATGTCGTGGAGATCACTGATATTTCAGGTCTAGTGGAACATTAGAGAACTATCCCTAATTTAAGTGAAGAAGCCAAGCCTCAGAGAGGTTAACTTGCCATAGTCATAACCATGTTGTGTGATAAGCAGAACACTGTCTCCTCCTAAGATATCTATATTCAGATCCCAGAACTTCTGAATGTGTTCTGTGACATGCAAAAATGACATGCATGGGATTATGGCTGCTCATCTGAGATGGGGAAAGCATACTGGGGGACCAGGTGGGTTGGTTGGAATCACAGCATCCCCAACAGTGAGTTGGTGAGACAGGTGTTAGGGTAAGAGTCAGGGAATAATTTGAGACTGCTGTGCTGCTGACTTTGAAGATGAAGGAAGGACCCACTGCCCAAGGAACTCAGGCAGCCTCTAGAAACTGGAAGAGGCCAGGAAGCACTCCTCTAGTCTCCAGAGGAAGTGCAGCCCTGGCTAAACCTTGACTTTAGCCCGATGAGAACAATTTTGGACTTCTAGAACTGTAAGATAAAAAGTCGTACTATTTTAAACCATTTAATTTGTTGTAATTTATTGAAGTGGCCATAGAAAACCAATAATATGTTCTAATACATCATTCAAGAAACGTCTATTGACACACAATGCTGACATTGGGAACGGACAACAAGAAGATGACTCTCTGTCATGTGGAATTTAAAAGTTTGTCTTATTTTCCCAATTAGACTCCTGGAAAGACAGGATCAATACCCTATCTTCTTGCTTATGTCCCATAACACCTGCATATGGCTGGGTACAGCCACAGCTCAATTCATCCTACAGACTGATGAAATTGTGCGCACCCTGAAAGCAGAAACAGTGCCATTTTATAACTGTGTGACCCTGAGTAAGCCACTTCTCAACTTGTGCCTCAGGTTCCTTACCTGTAAAATGGTACGTGTATCTTAGGGTTCTGAGAATTAGATGTTAATACACATAAAATACCTTGAGCAGTGCCTGGCTTGAAACAGGGCCAACTTTTGCTATTCTCTCCTTTTTTTTTTTTTTTTTTTTAATCTCAAAAGGTTCAGCACAGTCAGTGTGAAACAAGGATTCTCTCCCAGGGGGAGGGCTGTGTGTTAGTCTGCTCAGGTTGACATAATAATGTACTAAAATCTGGGCTGCTTAAACAGCAAACATTTATTTTCTCTGGAGGATGAAGAGTCCAAAACGAAGGCATGGCAGGGATTGAGCTCTGGCGAGGGTTCTCTAACTGATGGTCACTTTCTCACTGTGTCCCCAGATGGCACAGGGGCAGGGCAGGTTGGGCAGAGGAAGAAGGAGTACTCTCCTATCTTTGCTCACAAGGACACTAATCTTATCAGACCAGGCCCCTACCCTTATGATCTCATTCAACCTTAAATACTTCCTTAAATATAGTCATATTGGGTTTGGGTCTTCAGTGGATGAATTTTGGGGATGCTGGCCTCCATAGCAGGCAGAAAGCTGGTGTAATGGGACTTGAGTCTGATTGGGCCCCTTCTTGGTCTGCAGAAGGTCTGCAGAAGGAGGGTTGGCTCCCTCCACATGGCAGAAGGTCTCTGCCTTTCAGGGGAGTAGAAATGGCCTCAGCTGAGAGCCAAATGCCCAGAGCCCACTGCCCCTGAATCCCTGCGTGTGCTCATGGTCACATCTGACCTGGAGCAGAGAAGTCTTAGTGACTAGCCTTCCCCACAGGCTCCATGTTTGCTTCCCAAGACTATTCTGAGGGGAACATGGAAGCCCAAACAGGTCTCACAGCTTACCCAGGTACACACAGGATGTGGAAGATGTTTCTGGGGACAGAACTCATGTCTTCTATTTCCTGGAAAAAGGTTGAAAAGCCATAAGAGGGGTTGTTCTCACTTTTTAGGAGAATGTGGGGTGTCCACAGGCCCTCCCTTCCAGGTGCTTCGTTGCCTGATGGGCCCAGTTCCTGGGTCTGGGACATTTGCAAGAGCCTCCAGAAATGCTTGATACCTGAAAAACAAATGGTTTGGCCCCAAGAGGCAAAAAGAAAACTACAAAATCAAAATTAATAAGTGTTTGATTACATGTCTACAAAACATGTCAACTAGTCAACTGCCACTTAACTCCTGGTTGTGTCTAAATTAGAATTAATGTGGAATGTGTATGCAGTTTAAGAAGACTGATATATTATGGGGCCTCCAAGTCTCAGACTGAATTGTGCATGAAGGTCATAAAGTGATCCTGTCTCTCCCCATCTCTGCCTCTGAATCAGAAAGCTTCAGAAGGACAGGAGAGAAAAGGGGCTCCCAAGGAGAGGCCCAGCTCTGTCTTGACAAGGGGGACCTAGGCCACCTCCTTCCATCAAATTTAAATCACTCCCCATTCTCTGTCTTTCAGGACAGGACAAGGGAGCTACAACAAATTAAAAATGATAACCAATCTGAATATGATGAGAGGTTGGTTTTGGGGTGGGGTCACAATTGCACACCTCTAGCTTGGACTCCCAACTGTCTTGGGGTCAGTCTATATGAATGATGGGAGACACCACTGGAGTAATGAATATTCCGCAGGATCCATCAGTGCTCAACAACATTCAAGCCAGGCATTATGCTCAATGCAGAGGGTATGAAGTGAGCGCAGAAGACTCCCTGCTCTCATGAGGCTTCATGGCTCATAGACAATAATTGCTGGTGTTTGTACCATAACCTCTTCTCATTCAGCTCTCACAAAATCCCTGGGAGTAGTCAGGGCCAATGTTAGTTTGGCTTTGTCTCCTTTTCAGTTGAAAAGATGGAATCAGGGTAGCATTTCAAGGTGTATAAGGTGGCAGCTACAGAGCCTGGCCCTATCTCACCCACCTTGCCCTGGTGCCTTACAGCCTCTCTGATGGCAGCAGGGTGGCCAGGCAGGCTGTTGTCTGGGGCTGCCAGCTTTGGGATGCTCGATCAGGCCAAGTCTGGTGTCCCTGTGTCTGGCAGGGCTGAGGATGGCTGCTAGCCCACTGCAGTGCTTCACGAGATCTTCTGTGGGCTTCTGAAGCTATCTGGAACCAATTAGCTATTTCTTCTAGCCAATTCATTATGTTCTCTTTGAACCACACTTCCCTTTCCCAGAGAAAGGCTGCCCTGGAATTCATCTGAATGTTGCAGGCAAAATGTGATCGCAGTCTGCATTGCTTGGAGCCAGCTTTGTGTCTCTCCCCTTGGCCGCCGCCCCTCCCTCTGACAGCCTGTGTCCTCCGTCGCCGTCACCACTGCCTTCAGCAGAGGGATGGATGGCAGCAGCCTGCAGCTCTGTCCCCAAAGGACAGATCCTGCCTGTTCTGTCTTCCAAGGTGCTAAATCACCCCAGCCCCCACCCTGGCCTGCTACAGCCGCTATTGCTGGCATCAAAGCGTCCCCTGCTCCATCAGGGCTATGGGCTCTGCAGCAAATCCTTTGTCTCCTGCTTCAATCCCTCCAGAGCTGCCATTCAATCATCCCCTGGTGCTTGCTTAGCTCTGCTATAGCCCTTGCTGTTGGCTCTGTCACCCTCATCGTCCTGCCCTGATCTTGCCATCTGTTCCAGCAGCCCCCTCCACACCCTCAGCCACCTCAGATGAAAACCTGCTACTTCTTGCTGGCCCTGTGCTGGCTTTCTTTTCCATCCACCCTCATATCACATTTGACCACCCAGTCCACTGTGCCCACTGGGCCTCTAGTAGCCCATTTCAGAATCTGGCAGAGCAGGTGCTGGGCAAGGTGGGATGAGCTCACTTGGGAGTCACCTGGGAAAACCCTAGAAATCTGGGTAACCCTAAGCTATTGCTCTTCTTGACTTTTCAACTCCAGATGGTCAAAGAACAAAAACAAGAACAAAAACAAAAACAAAACACCCAAATGTGGTTTAGACACTTCCTGTGTTTCACTTAGTAACACTAACTTAAGGCTGTGCTGTTGGGCCTTAAAAGAAACACTGTAATTGGGAGGGTATGAACCATCAGCAACTTCCCAGAATGGTGGCTGGGGCCCAGAGGCCTTCCTCTCAGGGAACCTGGTTGCCATGGCAACAAGGAAGGCATCCCACAGATGCAGTGTTGGAGGTCCGGAGAGTGCAGAGGGACAAGACATTTGGATGTGGTGGCTCTCTGTTGGGGACTGCCTGGGGATTGAAGGCCTTTGTGCCCCCACCTTGCCCCATCTCAACAGAGGTGGCTGTTCCAGGGCACAGGTAAGCATATGTCCTATAGTAGGAAGAGGGCTATGCAATGCTGTTCTTTGACAGAAATGACAAAGGAGCAGTAGGAATGGAACCGCTGCTCGCTCAACCTATCATTTCAAGGATTTGGGGACCAGTGGAATGTGGAGCACAGAAATAGAAGAATGATCCCCTAAATCCTAACCCGTGATACATCTGTCTAGCCAGCTTGCCCTTGACTGTTTTTCCAAAATATTTGATGGGAAAAGCTTTACCCTAGAAGCTGTTGACCTCAGAATTAGGATCATGCCCCAACATCTGCTCTTTCTTAGCAACCCATTTAGTGCTATCATCCACAAATGCCCTAAACCCTTCTGTAACCTATTTATATTTTGTGACATGACACCTCTTAGGGAAACAAGCTCTCTGAATTTATGACCAGCTGCACAAAGGAGCATTTCTCTCTCATCTGCTCCACAGCCATCTGATGTAGGCATTCAAGGAATCCCCTGGTGTTAGCTCTTTGGGATTTGATGAACTACTACTCATTCTACCATTCCAACCCTCATAGTATTATACAGTTTAATTTCAGAGAGAAATATTTCAAAGAGCTTACTGCATTCCAGTTGACTTTAAAATATGATCTCATTTGTTCCTCATGTTTCTGAGGGGTAGTAATTATAACCCGCATTTCAAAGAGGAGGAAAGCAACTCAGGGGAGAGTTGACTTGTCCAACTAGCCAGCACAAGGTAGAGTTGGGAATCAAACCAGGTCTGAAAAACATCCAGTGCTTCCCCCAGGATAACCTAGCTACTTCCTACCTGATGGGTCCCAGAAGGGCAAATACAAATTAAAAATAAAAGCCTGAACTCCCTCTATTGAAAATATAGGGAGAGACTTCTTTCCTTTTCCTTTTTTTGCTTCAGAATTCCTTTATCATGTTTTCAAATGTTTGTTACTCTCTGTAATGGTTAATAAGCCTTCTGCAGGTCTTACAACTCAGGAATGTCTCAGAGACCTGAAAGCATGGAGGGACTAACAGTCCCGTCTCTCAGTTCCAATGGGAGGGAAAGAGCCTGACTTCAATGAGTACTCTGCTCCAACTTGCAAAACTACCTCCTATTATGAAGATGATAAGCTTATTTCTTCTCTGCATAAAGCCATAAGTAACATAGATGGTCACCCCAATTATCAGGTAAAGGTAGAATGAACTATGTATTGTAAATGATGCCATCAAGCCCTCTTACTCAAGGACTAATTATTGTTCATCTGGAAAACACACATGCAGTGCTTGACTATATAAGGGGGTGAGATTGAGTTTTATCTTTGCAATCTCTCAACAGAGAGCCTGTGATCTGTGTCACACTCTGGCTTAATGTTTATTCAATACTGAGATAGTTCTCTAACTCTGCGGTCTTGGGAGATTTTGTTTTTAAATTCTATTTTCCCAACTGTTCTCTTGCATTGACTTCATGTACAGATTTCCTGTCTTTTGAGCCTATTCTTGAAGCCCACTTCCTCCAAAGCCTGGGCTGCCACTGACCTTCATTTCTTCTTCTATTTGGTGGGTTCTCTACTCTGAATGAAGCCTGGCTGATATGCTAGTAGGTGCCAGGGCATGCTGTGTTAGTGGATCACTCCCTGCCTCCTTAGGTGATCTGTGGGGGACAGAAAAAAGAGAAACTGACTCCGACGTCTGTAGAAGCACATGATCTGACTCCCCCACTCCACATACCACTGCCACCCCTCTGAGGAGCAGTCAAACAAAATCGTACCTAAGGACAAAGACAGGAGAGGCACCAGGGTGAATTGCTGATATTTTCTGAGGTCCCTTATCCCCAGTGGGCCATAGTGAACAGTACAGTTCTTTCTAGAGATGCCACAGAAGCCACAGCAGCTATGTTTTTTGGCCTCACTAATTTTGAGCCTTTGCTATGACAGCTGGGACTGTTCTAAGTGCACTAAGCCTCTGCAGAAGATACAGGCCCAGGCTGCAACAGGCTTAAAAAACCCACCTATCCCAGATAGCTCTGCCTGATGACCACTCTGGATGGCCTCACTCTGAACCTGCCCCCTTTGGACACTATTCCAAAAGTCCTGGAACAGGTCTGCATAGTGCAAGCGATTGTACTCAACAGTTTGCCCCTCTGCTATATAAGCAGTGCTACCTAGGACCCCTTGGGTCATGGAGGAGCATTCCCTCCAGTGCACTGTCCCTGTGCTGCAGCACAGAGCAGAACACAGGCCTGCTGCAGTTGTCCTATCCCTTAAAACTGGTTTTACTTAGGGTAGAGTGGGCTGGGTGGGCCATTCTTTTTTTTTTTTTGCGGCACCGGGGCTCAAACTCAACCTCCCGCCTGTCAGACAGGCGCTTAAGCCACTAAGCCAAACTCCTGGCCCTAGTGTTTTGAGGCAGGGTCGCACTATGTAGCTCAGGTTGGCCTTGTGCTCGCGCTGTAACCCAAGCCAGCCTCAAACTCACAACACTCCGCCTACCTCAGCCTCCCGAGTACTGAGATTAAAGGTGTGTGCCACCACGACCGGCCTGGTGGGCTATTCTAAAAGGCCTTGGTAACATTAGGGGTTACTAACTCCGAAGAGTTCTGAAGACCAGTGGCAGGGCCTAAGGCCTGAAACCTGAGGACACTGGCAAAGGAGGAAGAAAAAGACCTTTGCTGAGGTCAGCAAAGTTGTGTACCCTAAAGACGGTGAAGGGGACAGTGCTGGGCCACAAGGAAGCTAATAGTGGAGCGAGCTCTCCCCCTGCCCTAGAGGCAGCAAAAGTTGCCAGTAGGGCTTTGAGGACTCCAGAAAGCCATATAGAGGCTTACTAACCCTGTGCAGTGGTGGAGCTGATAGTGGTGGTTATAAACCAATAAGGGTTGCAGCACTAAGAACTATAACACTGAGCGCTGTAACACTAAATGCTGAGTGCTGCTAACACTCAAGGACCAGAGCTGTGGCACTAAAGGCTGAGAGCCACTGGTATCCAAACCAGGAAACACTAATTTCAAGGGAGTAACACTGCCAGTTTGTGATTTCCATTCAATCTCGCCAAAACTGACCGCTGACACTTGGGCCATCTTGAATGAGTGAGTGTGTGTGAGTGTGTGTGTGTGTGTGTGTGTGTGTGTGTGTGTATGGTGCTAGGGCTCAAACTCAGAGCCTCTCTACCTCTGAACTACAACCCTAGTCATTTGTAATTTTTTGTATGAGACACAATCCTTCTTAAGTAGTCCCAGCTGGCTTGAACTCACTATGTAGCCCAGACTGGCTTCAAACTTGTGATCCTTCGGCCTTAACTTGCAAAGCAAATGAGATTAAAGGTGTGGACCACCACACCTGGGCATCTACTTTTAATGGTGATATCTGCTTAAGCCCACCGAGTGAGCCACTCATAGCTTTTCCCTTCAAAAGTCCTCAAGGCACAGGAGATGAAGTCACAAGTGTATATCACCTGGGAACCTCTAGAGCTGACAGCAGCCACACCTTCAGTAATCCTCCCTATTAATCTCCCTCCAAACAATCTACTCCATCGCCAAACAGTACACTCACTGGTTATTCATTGACTGTGACTAGCCTGTCTCAGTCCCATCAGTCCAGCTCCCACCCCCAAGTCTCCCAGTGCAAAGACCCAAGGTAGGGACTCCATCTATGCTCCATCTTGCACAGCCTTTATCTTGCTGTTTTGTCTGGGAAGTGCTCCTGCCAAGTCCTTTGCAGGAGGCAGTACCTGTACCAAGGACCATACTTGGCTGCTTGAACAAATTTTCAGGCTGAAGCAGCCTTAGTAACTGGCTAGGTCTTTTTGTCTTTGGTCTTGGCTTGGAGGGCCAGTTTCCCAGAGGGGAGGAGCTGCAAGTCTTTCTGTTCTTCTTCTGCTATTTGTGGGGGTCACTGACCCTTTCTCAGCTAATCAGACGATGGAAATGTAGCCATCCCGACTGGGCCACCCAGCACACAAGGCCTTCGTGCTCCCCTTCTCTCTCCAGAGTAATAAACAGAGTCGTTACCAGGTGCCTCTTGCAGCCTCTTGTGCTGGCAGGTTATTTATATGCAAATTCGCCTGTCTGTGGCTGTGGAGCCTCATAAACATGATAACAGCAGGTTCTGTAGGGGTTGGGAAGTGATGGAACGTGGGGAGAGGCCCTCTAGCTTCTGCGAGGGAAGTTAATATGGGATTAGCCACAACCAATTAGATGGTATCAAACCCAAAGGGATCCAGCAGCTTAGCTAAACTGAAGATCTGGCTGAGGGAGGGAGGCTGCGGCTGTCAGGAGGACGTTGGTGCTGGCAGAGCCCTCTCTCAGGAAGCCAGGCTTGGGCAGAGTCTCCAGGCCCACACCCTTGGGCTGAGTGTGGGTAGGGAGTGGGGGGAGAAAGGTATCATCCTGACCTCACTGTGACGTCACCCTGACCTCGCAGATTCTGGCGGCAGGAATCTGTACTCTGGAGGTGTAGAGGAACTCTACTCTGGTGGGCACTGGTGCTGCATGCTTTCATGCTCAGCTGCCCTCATGTAAGTAGGACCCTTGCTTGCATGTCCTTCCACCTCCTTTGCCAGGTGACTGTCCTCTGTCCTCTGGGATTCCCTGTCCTCTAGGACTCCCTTGTATGTCACTTCCCTGGAAAGCTTGCTAGGCCTCTCCTCTTTCTGGGTTTCTGCAGGACTTTGTACAAGCTGCCAGTGTGCTACTGTCCGACTACTGGTGTCCTGTCTACCCTGCAAATGCTTACAAGCTTCAACACTCCATCTTTTGTCTTTGACTTCCCAGGGCATGTCAGTACAAAGTAGAGGATCACTAAACAATGTTTGCAAGAATGGAAGGGAAACAAAGAAACCAAGGATATTTGGGCTAAAATTCTGATTTGCACTACTTTTGTATTCTCCAGCAAGTTATTTCAAGCTTTGAGTCTTAGTTTCCTCAAAAATGGGGACAACAATCTGTGAAATGGGATAACAATCTGTAAAATGGGGATAACAATCTTTCAACTGAGTATTCTATGTATGGATTGTACATTAGCAGTTTGTTCAATTAAATTGGTTACATTCTCTTACCAGTGAAACCAGCAAGGGCCTGGACACATCTTGACAGAAACTCCTTACCTAACAAGTTGTCTTTTAGGAAAAACCTCTAGAATTCACTCAAGTTTGGCTTGAAATTGACTTTTAAAGAATGGGTACATAGATCGGAAGGCTTGCTTCCTGTAGGCAGCTAGCACAGGCAGAGAGAACTAGCCAGATCCGTCTCTGCCTGCCAGCCACCGCCATCAGAAGCCTTGCTTCCTGTAGGCAGCTAGCGCAGGCAGGGACACACAGCCAGGTAAACCCCGAGCACCCACAGGCCACCACTGGAGACCCTTGCTTTCTTCAGGCAGCCATTGCCCTCCAGGAGAGCCAGACAAACACAACCTTGTGTGCCTGCCACCATCGCAGGAGTTCTGGTGTAGACATGCAGGTTGAGAGAAGCACCCCCACCACCATGCACCCCTGGCCATCAGGGGAGCCCCAGTGTAGCTGCAGGGATCTGGAGAAGCCCACCCTATGCCCTGCTACCTCCCTGTAAACCCAGGGTCAGAGGAACCCAGGTGCCTGTCCCATTCTCCTACACATCAGAGGGACAACTAATGTGGAAGGTACCTGGGACCCCACATCCAGCTTATTGGGAGGAACCCAGGAGAATGTCAAGAGGAAGGCGCAAAAGGCAATCTCAGACCTCCAGCCCACACAGAGCAAGTCTGGGAGATACATTCATGGAAGAAAATGCGAGTCACACACCTGAAACCTCCGAGAGGATAACAACTGAAATAAAGAAACAACTTCATGAGACTGTAAAAGTAATCAGATCAGAAACAATGTCTCAGGTAAAAGAAGAAATCACAAACAAGATGAAGGAATTGCTGAGCATATCTAAAGAAGACATAGGTAAAAAAGAGGAGTATAGGAAAATGGTGGATGCTTTCATTGAACAATACAGAAAGGAATTAGAATGCATGAAACAGATTCAAAAATATATCCAAGAAATTAAAAAGTCAATTGAAAGCTGGCAAAGCTGCTTGAAAGAGTTTGAAAATAGATTTGCAAACCTTGAAGACAGGATTGCAGCTAGTGATTGTAAAAGGAAAGATCTCTTAAAAATAACAAGGAACCAGGAAATAACAATTCAACAATTGCAAGATGACACAAAGAAAAATAATTTAAGAATGACAGGTATCAGTGAAGAAGCAGGGGTTGACACAAATGAAATAAAAAGGCTATTTACAGAAGTAATAGCAGAAAACTTCCCAAACGTGGGAAAAGGACCCAGCATTCAGACAAGCGAGGCATATAGAACTCCAACTAACCATAACCAAAGTAAATCTACACCCAGAAATATAATAATCAAGATCCGAGAAGTTCAGCACAGAAACAGAGTATTAAAGGCTGTTAGAGAAAAGAAACAGATCACCTATAAAGGAAAACCAGTCAGAATCACAGCAGACTTGTCAACACAAACCATCAAGTCAAGAAGAGTTTGGAGTGAAGTTTAAAATTCTGAAAGAAAACAACT
>RJWM01047763.1:0-11781 GCA_004363535.1 Dasyprocta punctata | reverse complement strand
GCCCCAGGCCCTTAGCTTCCCCACCCGTCAACTGCAAACACAGTGCTTACCCATCTCGCACAGGTTGCTGCGAGGGCGGAATGAGCTAACCCTTGCAATGTGCGCAGTGCCGGGCATACAGCAGGTGCTCAACAAATGCTCGGTTCCTTTCCTGTCTTCTTCAGTGGATGCACGGAACAGTTCAAGACTTTGCTGGGAATTTCTCCCTTGTAAACAGAAATGGAATCATTTTTCCCTGCCGCCCATTCCCCACATGATTGCATCTCTGAGATGACGGCTCATCAAGTAATTAGGACAGCGAGTGTGAAACTGGGCCAGCTCCCCAGTGCTTCTGTCCCCACAGGCCTGGCCTAGCGCTGCACGTGGCTCGTGCCTCCCTGTGCGCCATTCCCCTGGAACTCTGGGCTCCGAAGAAGACAGCTGGAAGAGAGGAAAGCAGCGTCTGCTCCCGGCTCTGTGGGCCGCTCCAGCAGCTCTGCACCTCTCCCCTCTCCGCAGGGAGAGCTCCGGGTGGACGCTTGGCCAGGGTAGGCGGAGAAAACAGGTGGTGCTGGGACCGGGAAGTGGGCAGTGAAGTCCTGGCTCCAGCTCCTGCTACCGTGTCCCTCGTGCCGTTACCTACTCTTCCTGGGCCTCGGTTTCCTCAGCGCTGAAATGGAGATAGTGCTCTTTATTTCACTAGGTTTGTGGCTGGTCAAATTTAAAAATGGATGAATTACCTGGGACTTTTTCAAAATGGAGACACCAGTTATTGATGTTAGGAGTGCTGTGCTGAAAAGTAGCATCCTCAGAGCTGGGTCCTCTTCCTCTCAGTATCTGGATGCATGGGACTTGTCAGCGAACCCCTCTGAGTCATAGTATGTATTAAAATAGGAATGCTCGCCCTGCACACATTCTTGGATTGGTCCTATGTGTCCCGGGTACATGGTGGAGCAATGATGATAATCACCACTAGTGTCAGTCATGCTAGAATGGTAGGTACAATTTTCATCTGTATTAAAAATAAAGTAGGACAGGGAGTAATGTTATTCTTAAAGGACACTGCTGCAGGTAAAGTCTAGGACAAGTCTCTCAGTGTCTGTGCCTCTTTCCCCAAGGAAGGGTTAAGAGGGTGCCTGGTAGGCACCTCAAATAGGGTCTGGGGCACAGAAAGAGTACAACAAACGTAAGAGTAACTGCTCAGTGACACCAGTGTGTTAGATGAAGGAGCGAATGAATAGATGAATGGAAAGTGAGCGTTGTTTGATGGAGTCTCTGTGTGGTCCGTGGTCTGCGCACGTGTGCTGTGTAGTGCAGCGTGATACACCGCAAGGGGAGGCTGTCACGTGACCGTCTCATCGACAGGGCAGCTCCCAGCCTCTTCCTCCAGGGCGGCCTTCTCCACAGACCTCTGCGCTCTGACGGATCGCACTGTGCCTGGCAGAGCGATGGAAAGGAACATGGGGGAGGTGCCTTTTGCCTCCCTCCGGTTTAGAAGAACAGTAAACCCAAGAGTCAGAGATTCCAGGTGCTTTCAGTCCATAGCCTTGCTGTGAGCTCTGAAAGGTTCCAGCCATCTGTCCAGACACCTTGGGAAGCCTCGCTCTGTTCCTGACAAATGGAATTCAATGCATTTTTTCTCTAAGCATCGGTGAGTCAAAGAAAAAAATCACTGCAGTGAGGGCTTCGAACGTGTCATAAATCCTGCTCTCACCACATCTTACTGGTGCGGGCCCCAGACAAGTGCTTCCGCTGCCCAGCCCTCTGTGGGGTCTGCGGCCTCCGCGGCCGGCCTGTGTGCGTGCTCCCGAGACCGCCCGCAGGTGCTTCTCCTGCCGCTCTGCCCTGAGCCCGTGTCGGCCTTTCCTGAGTTTTACCTCTGTGGTCCCAGCTCCGCCTCTGGAATCTCACGGTAGAGATCCTGTCCCTTCCCTAGGTGTCCGCATGTGGACCCCCTGAAAACTGTGCTCTCACCCCCGTCTTCTCTCCAGCCTACGCCTGTCTTTAAATACCTTGCGATACATTATTGTTTGTGATAATGATACATGACATTTGTTGAAATAAAGCTTATAAAATGCCAGGCACTGTTCTCTTTCTTCCTTTCTCCTCCCTCCCTTTCTTCCTTCCTACTTTCCTTCCTCGCTTCCTTTCTCTTCTCTTCAAGCAACTGGACAAATCTGTAACTCTAACCCCATTTTACAGATGAGGTCACTGAGGCACACAAGAGGCAGACAACAGATACAGCTGGGAGCTGCATAGCCGGGATTTGGCCAAAGGGAGTTGGCTACGAGGTCTGTACTTTTGACCCACACCCCAGCTACTTTACTTTCTGGTGCTGTTACCTACGGCAGGACCAGCCCCGGGTTGGATGGGCTGTGGCCGTTGGACGTGGTGTTGGAGCTTTAGCTATCCTAGCTCCAGTCCATGCCAGAACTGTGCAAGCAGCCCTTGCTGCTGGTGAGGAGGAGCTTGAGGCGCGGAGCCCGGGTTCTCCTGCCCAGGCGCTGAAGTCCGTCCGTTTGCCTCCCGCCCGCAGTCCGGACCCGCACAGCAGTGTACCCTCTGTGGTGATCACACAAGGAGGAGGTCAGGCTTGAGACTGAGGGGCTGAGCCAGGGGTGGGGAGGAGGCGGCCTGGCGGGGCCGGCGGCACGAGTGGAGGCCCCAGGTGCCGCTGACATTGAGGAAAGAGAATCATGCACCGGAGCGGCAGGGCTGTGGGCAGGAACGGACCTCACTCAGCTCTGTTCTAAAAAGATCCCTCAGACTATCAGGTGGAAAATGGATGGGTAAAGCCTAAGTGACGGCAGCGTCCCAGGGTGCGGCCCGCTGAGCTGGACGCCCTGCAGCTGGGAGCACAGCCCGGGGCCCCCAGGGCGCCTGCAGCAGATGCCTGGGTCTCAGCACCCTGCAGCCTCGGCCCCATTTCCCAACCTCTCCACGCCCGTTTCCTCATCTAGGAAAGAGCGCTGACTTTTTAGGGTGCTTGTAGATTAGCATGGAGGAAGCATCTCGATTGGGGCCTGGCACACACTAAATTTTGTTTTGCAGCCACTGTTATTTTTAACAGGTGCACGTCCTGTTATGTGATTGTGGTTAATTAAACCCATAAGGTCCTGATTATATTAAAAACATTTATGGGTCTTTAATCTTGACCAGCGGCTTGCCCTCTCCATGTGAAACCGCGGGTGTTGACAAACGCTCGCCTTTCCCACTCGGGAGCTCCCACTCCGTGAGCTCCGGCCAGAGCTGTGCCCTTAGGTCTCGCGCTGCTTGCGTTTCGTTCTGCGGGCCAGCGTTCCGTCCTCTCCTGGAAGACGGTCTGGGCTGCTCTTGCCTCCCTCGCCACGTGCTCGTTTCCATCTTCTTTTGGCCTGAGCTCAGGGGTCACTGCCTCCTGTGGTGGATGCTGGGTGCCAGCAGATGGCCCTTCACAGAGGGCCATGTTGTCACAGCCCTGGCCGTGCAGTGGCTGGGGGCTCTCCCCCGGTCCTGCTGCAGGGCACAGCCTTGCCCAGCCGGGCCTTCCTCTGGTGGCCCTGGCAGGGGTGTCTTGGCAGTGTCGGGTACGGCACCGTGCTGAAACAACCTGGTCGCCCTCCCAGCTTGAGGCCGCCAGTGGCCGTCTCCTCTGCTCAGCCCTGCTTGCTTTGCCGTCCACAGCTGTGCCTTCTGGGAGCTCTGGGCCTCCGGAGCGCACTCTGAGCCCTGCTGTCCAGGGACCCGGGCTTCCGCTGTCCCCCAGCAGGCTGGAAGCTGCCTGGCTCCACTCAGTACTGTCTCACCTGTGCCTTCTGCTTCCAGTGCAAAGCAGAGCCTGCTGTGAATTATATTCGGTTATTCCCTGTCCCCCTCACCCTCACCAGCTTTGGGGTTACAGTTATACAGCATGGGTGGGGACTATTGTTAGTATTCCTGGATTACGTGTGGAAATTTGCTGAAAGATGGTTCTTGTCAGCCTTGAAGCCACTCAGGAAATATCAGTTAAGGAATATGGTATGCTATAGAGTGGCTAAGCTCACCTGGCTCCTGAAAACTTCTGGGGTTTAGCTCTGACTGTGACACTTACAAGCTTTTAAGTTCTGGGACCTGGGAACGCTTGGCCTCAGGCATCGCAGCACAGGAAAGTGCTCAATGCTACGTCTTCGTGGGTAGTTAGCTCATTCATGGCGTCGCGGTGAGGATTAAACGTGATGATATGTGCAGATCCTTAGTGAGCACAGCCTCTCATTCAGAGGAAGCACTCAACAGACGCATCTGTGTCATCACCAGTGGCCCAAGCTGAATGCCGAGAAAGCGAATTCGTGTTCTCAGCCCTGAGACGTCCCTTGCAGTGCCAGGTGCCAGGCTGAGCAGGCAGGGGGTCCAAACTGAGCGCTGCTTGGCTCACGAGCAGGTCCTCCTCCCAGCCCGGTGCCTCCACACAGCCCACACTTGGCGTGGGTGAGTCCGAGACACGGTTTGAACTGCATGGATTTCAGCGTGGCGGGATGCTGCAGTGTGGTCTCCATGGAGACTCCCAGCTCAGCAGGACGGCGAAGGTGCTTCCAGGTCTGGTCGCTGACCCACTGCCGCTGCCAACGGGCACCGCATTTCTTCCTGTTCCACACTGTGTGTTCATTAACTAAGATGAGCGTAATCGGACCCAGAAAACCGTTTGCACATCAGCTTACAAATCGTGCACAAAGTGAGGGCCTGTGGCCCCTTCTTCCCCATCTCGTATCTCTGCGGCTGGCTCCTTAGCTCCTGACTCTTCCCCCAATCCCTAGACCCCCATTTTGCTATAACAGTTGAGGATTAAAGAGAGAGCAGGATTTGAGATGGAATTTCCTTGGCTTATTGTAAGTCTATCCAAGCCCAGGAAGGGGAGAGATCATAAGCCCCTTCGTCTGTATGTAATACTTTGTGATTTTTAAAAGACACTTTCCTGTATGCAATTTCAATTCTCACTCCCATCATCGCTGGGCGGTGGTCACAGTTCTCACTGAAGGTGCGAAGTGTTCGGGCAGTGGAGGTCCAGTCTGCTCTCCGCCACTTAGAAGGTGTGGAAATGGCACTGTGCTTGGGTGGACCACGCATCACGTTCCCAGTGAGAATACCAGGTACTGGGAGCTGCTTCATGGACCGGCCTGCAGATGAAACCCCAGACAGCACCCACTGGGCTGCAGCCAATATTTTTGTTGTAAATTTGCCTGTTTTACAGACAGAACTCAGGGCTCCGAGACCTCTAAGTACTCAGTCAAGATCTCTAGCTCCACAGAAGTTTAGACTTCGGGGTCTTCATTAGAAACGCTTTCTACTCCAGGGCCACAATCCCAGCCGCCTCGTGGTCAAGATGGGCCATGTGAGACCTGGGGCTTTTGGGGAACTCAGCCCTAGCACCCCGGTCTGCACGGTGCTGTATGCAAAGTCCCTGTGCAGGGGGGGATCCCGGGGAGCGTTCCCTGATTTGTCCCCTGTGATGAGGTAGTTTGCAGCCACGATGCAGGCATCATTTTTTCCTGCCTCGAGAGGTGACTTGTGCCGCTTTGGGGTGTCGGCTGGTGTCGATCCCCACACCCACTCCCCTGCTGCTGCTTACGGCGTTGCAAATGCTGCTTGCCTGACTTTCTGTGGTCATTTTGTTTTTTCTGTCTCTAAAGTGACCTGCTTGTTCCCTGGGACGGATCTCTTCTGGCCTCCTGCTGTGGAGGAGAGGAGGCTCTCCGGTGGTCAGGACGCGCTGTCCTGCCCTTTGCTGGCTGGAGCGTAGCAGGTGGAAGCCCCGGAATCGGCACTGGCTGTGCGGATGAATGAGTCACTCTGCTGACCAGACCCCAGGATTGTTAGTTCACAGGCCGAGAGTCAGGCTCTGGCCTCGGACTTGCTGGTCCTGCTGCTCATCCTTTCCCCTGTGCCGCTGTCTCTCCTCGTGCACCTTCCTGGGGTGTTTTGCAAGTGGCTCAAGCAGGTTCTTCTCGACCCATCTGGGGCGGACAAGCAGCACACACAGTGTCCACTTGTCTCAGAGTCGTGCATCACAAAGGGCTGAGAGACTTTTGCAAGGGAGGAGACCCTCCCAAGGTGTCCAGGCAGGTCCTCTGTCACGTGCTCCCCTGAGCAAACCTGGAGACCCCTGGACCTTGGCATACACTCCTACACTCTGATTCTGTGTCTGTGGATACTGTCAAGCCGATGAGAGGTGTGAAGGAAGATGAGATGGGCATCTCAGAGGGGACTCGGGGATAGCTGTGTGGGAGGTCAAGGGGCATGGGGGCCATCTGAGGTCTGCTGGAATGATGGTGGCCAGGGCCCTTCCCACAGCCTTCCATGAACTCGGATAGTCTTATTCCATTTGAGGGTGACCGAGAGCCCCAGTAAAACCCCGTGAGCGGGGCCCCGGACAAGGCCGAGGGACAGTGAGATGCGCGTGTCACTGTCTTCCTCTTCACTAGGCCCGCGACCTTGAACGAGCCCTGGGACAGTCTGGGCTCCCTTTCCTCACCTGTCCAGTGGGGCCTGCTATCCCTGCACGGGGCTATCGTGTGGTGCTGTAGCCACACTTGACCCCATGGCAGCTGCGGGAGGGGGACAGCTGTGCTACAGGAGGTGCTGTCAGCGCCCGTGTGGGGCGGGGGGAGCTAGGTGTGGGAATGCAGGTCATGTTAGTGCTGTGGGAGCTGGCTTCCTATTCCAAGGAGAAAGCTGTGCTAGCCCACGGCCAGTCATTAAAAACCAGAATGATTTTTTTCTTTCTCTCTTTATTATTTGCTATAGATGCTAGATTGAATGTCCTTTAAATTCCTGACAGACATCTAGCACACTAAATTGGTTAACTTGTGGGCCCATGGTTAGCTCCTCGGGACGAGTCCCCTGCTCCCCCTTGGGAGGGCGATCTCACCTCCCGATGCCGGCTGTTCGGCAGGCACTCACCTTCTCAGCTCCCTTAGTCTGTGTCCTGTCTCCAGTGTACCTGAAGCTGAGCACTTTACAAAGAGGCTTTTAGCTCGTAATTTTGGAGGCTGTCAATGCAAGATCAGGTGGTCCAGTCTATTTGGCCTCTGGTGGGAACCCCCCTGGCTGCACCACGTGAGACAGACGAGAAAAAGAAATGACTGTGACAGAAAGGATGAGGGGGTGGGGTGGTCTTGCCTCACAACCACCCACCACTGTGGGAACCAACTCAACAGTGAGAACAGGACCCGCGCTCCTTCCGAGGGTGGTCCTCTCTTGACCTGCTACCATCCCCGACCCGCGCTGCCACACGAAGGACCGAGCTCCCAGTCCGTGAACCTCTGAGGACACACTTGAGTCGTTGCAATAGCATTCCTAGCCATCATGTAATCTCACAAGACAGCAGGACCCTGGTGTTCTATTACTTCCACTCTGCTGGGACAGGGACGACGTCAGAGAGAGCTGTGGGCTGAACCGTGCCCCTCCCCTCCAAGTGCAGATGCCGAGGCCCTAGCCTCCCACACCCTGGGGCGTGCCCTTGGTTAACAGCAGGCTCATGGCAGATGTAGTTAGTGAAAATGGTGCGATGAAGCTGGGTCTTAATCTAATAGGATGGATAGCCTTGTTATAAGGGGACATTTGTGCATGCTTCTGCACACGCACACACATCATATGGAGGTGAAGTCAGAAGTCAGAGCAGCACTTTGGTGTCCAAGGTTGGCAGTGCTTGCTGACAGCCAGCAGGAGCTGGGGAAGGGCATGGAACAGACTCGTGCTCACAGCTTTCTAAAGGACCGTCCCTGCCAATACTTAGGTCTCAGACTTCCGGCCCTTGGAACCATGAGACCATAGAGGCTTAGAGTACGGCACGTGGTTGTGCCAGGCTGAGGGATTGGGTGCACAGAGGCTCAGCGCCTTGCAGAGTCGCCCAGGCGCAGCACACGTGCAGACCGCCGTCTTGGCATTGCTCCCTCTCTCAGCGGTGGGTGTCAGGCCCTGTGTGTGGAGGAATGGCCAGCACGGCGCACAGCGGAGCCTGGCACAGACTGCAGTGCTGGCTCCCCGGCCGAGGGAGGTGTGGAGTCACCAAGGACTAAGGCCTTTCCCTCTACCCGTCCCTTCTTGCCAGCAGCCCTGGAGGAGGCAGCAGGAGGCAGGCTGGCCCCGGCTTGGCCGGCTTCCTGAGACGGCGGCCTCCTGCCATTAGAGTGTGGCATGCTCCTGCCGTGGAACCAGATGCCCCCCGTCAGAACATGGTGTCGTGGCAGGCGGGTGTGCACGGGAGGTGATCCGGGAAGGCGCTGCTCCTGCTGGCACTGCGTTTGTCTAAAGCTCAGGGCTCCTGGCCCAGGTGCTGGGAGCTGGCGGTTTACCCCGAGACCCGGGTGCGCTCACGTCTGCAACCTAGGGGACAACTGGGCGGGAGCCCCGTGACCTCCCCGAGGGTGGGGAAGGACCTGGAGCAAGGACACTGCCACTTTCTCACCTCACCCGCTGCTGGTGACCTTGTGAGGTGGCTTTGACCAGCACGCTTTGCTCAACTAAGAGAACAGCTTGGGAAGGTGAAGGGACCTTTGCAAGGTTGTATAGCAAGGAGCGGGACACCGTGCAGCACAGACCGTCCACATGACCGTAATGCATAGAGACCGGGGGCACCATGCTGGCTGTCTGTCAGCACAGACCGTCCACATGACCGTAATGCATAGAGACCGGGGGCACCATGCTGGCTGTCTGTCAGCACAGACCGTCCACATGACCGTAATGCATAGAGACCGGGGGCACCATGCTGGCTGTCTGTCAGCACAGACCGTCCACATGACCGTAATGCATAGAGACCGGGGGCACCATGCTGGCTGTCTGTCTCTCTACCGGCTCCTTCCCGGGCGGTGGCTTTTGGTCTTGTTCCTCAGCTTGGGACCTGACCACGTCACTTAGAAGTAGAGGCCCTCCTGCCGCGGAGTGGGAGTGCAGCCTCTTCCCCGGACCCAGCCTGCTTCCTCGCCTTTCCTGCCCTGCTGCCCCTCGGTGCCGCTCTCCCCAGCAGAGCCGGCCCGGGCATGCTCAGACACCCGGCCACGCCTCGAGCTGTGCTCCCCTCCTGGGGCTCTGCGTGCTGCCCCTGCACTGCACAGGAAGTCTTCGCACGGGGCACAGCCCGGCTTTTGGGTGGCCACCTCCCCTTCCGCTTCGTGATGGCAGCAAGCACAGGGGCTGGGCGTGGAAACTCTGGAGCCTGCCCTCCTGGTCTGCCGTTCTGCTCGACCGCCTGCAGGCTGTGCAGCCCGGGGCTGCCTGACTCTGCTGCTTCAGCTCATGAGGGTGGTGGTGATGAAGGCCCACTGGGCTACGGAGGGGACTAAAGGGAGAGAGAGTGAGCATCCCGCCAGTCCGTGCGGCTGTGACTCACCAGTGGGTGTGGTTTGCTCCAGGAGACTGTGTTCCCTGAAGTGGAGACCGTGTCACCCAACACACCCGGACCCCTAGTACGGGGGGTGCTGACTGCTGCTCAGACAGATGGATAAGCACAGACGCGTGTGGCTGGATTTACAGCAGCACTGCCACACACGTGTCCAGCTTCAACCCTGGGACAACCCAAACCAGAACCAGCTGGATGTTTAGTGAGGGCTTACTATGTGCCAGGCACTGACTCTAAACAGTTGGCTGACTTCACTTGATTTTCTCAACTACACTTGTAAGTAGTTACTGTTGCTTTTTAGCTAAAATCCTCGGGGTACCTGGATGTCAGTGACTTCCTGTGATGACCCAGCTGGAAGACAGCGGAGCTGGAGTCCACCGGCTGCCTGGCCCGGGGCCCCTGCTCATGACCAGTGCTCCCCGCGTCTTCCAGAGGACATGCCATGGCAGTGAGCGGCCCAGAGAGGCCTGGGGAGGGTCCCCAAAGGCGACCTTGCTAAGCGCAGGGCAGAGCCCAGGGGCAGAGTGGCTGTGTTTGCAGCAGCAGGCAGGGCTGAGGCCCGCACTGTGAGCAGCTCTGACGTGCCTCACCGCTCTGTGAGTCGGCCAGCTCTCTCGAGGGAACAAGCGGCACGCGTGTGCAGGCCTGGTCCTACCTGAGGACAGGAAGTCCTTTCCTTTTGTTTTCTGCTCTGTTCCTGTGTAGAGTGGATTCCTGGCACACGGTGCGTGTGTAATGTGTGACCGTTAAAGGGATGCGTGAGCCGGATACAGGGGCTCCAGGGTTTAGCGGCCTGGGCAGGTGCTCCGTTTTCGCTTAGACTGCTCGCTTAGCCGCTGTCGTCTGCGTGCCGAGAGCCCACCCCAAGGGGAAGGCGGGGCATCTTTCCCTGATGAGTCTGGGCTTTTCTGTGAAGTCTGTGCAGCCTTCCTGGAGCTCTAGTGAGCGGCGTTGCCGTGAGTGATGGAGCCCCGGGAGGGTCTTGTTGGTGAGCCAGCGCGAACACTGTGACTTGTGCCCTCTTGGTTACCGGGACGACTGTTCAGTGGCCAGCAGGGTTATTGCACCGTGTAACAGTCACACCTGGGAGATACGGTGAGCGTGGGCGGTGTAAATGAGTTTAAGGCAAAGATAGATTTGTACTTGGAAGCCGGAATCACGCGGTGGCATTTGCTGGTGGAAATGCACAGCACACATGGCGTGCTGCCAAGCACCGTGCGGCTGGACTGCCGGCTCTCAGCCGCTGCTGTGCGCGGTGGTCACTGGGAGACTGGAGAACTAACAGAGCCCACCTCGTAAGGTGGCACGTTGGAGCACACGAGGTAACACAGACAAGCATGGAGGACAGTAAGCATCCTAGTGTCGGCCTCGGTCTCTGCTAGCTCCCGCATCCACTAGGAATCAGACAGACTGGTCACGGTCCCCCGAGACTTCCTGGGCAAAGGCAGGGTGGACAAGCCACATGACTTACACAGTGCGACAGCAGCCAGGGTGAGAAAAAGATGGGGGCTGGGGTGACTCCGCTGAGCTGGACTTGATGGTCAGGAGGGGTATGCTGGGGGCATAACAGGCAGGCAGTGGACGAGGGGGCGAAGGAGACGATGCTCCAAGACAGATGCGAAGAGCAGCGCGTGTGAAGCCCTAGCGGCGTGGAACCCACTGTGGAAGCTGGAATGGAGGCCCGGCAGAAGGCGGACCTGGTGGGTGCGTTAGTTCCCTGTGGAGGCTGTGACAGTGCCTCAGACCTGGGTGCAGAGTAGGGCCTGAGACAGCAGATGCTCAGTCTCTCATGGATTCGGAGGTGCGTACTGGGGAACCAGGAGATCCATCCGCTGCCCCAGGAGATCCATCCGCTGCCCGGCCTCTTTCCAAGGTCTTGCCGCTCCTCTCTGTACATCTCTGACCCGTTTATCTGTGTGCTCACCCGCTCACCCTGTGTCTGCTGACCATCTAGTGCCAGTCTGGCTGGTCCTAGCGGGGTCCTCTGCCTCCCTGGAGCTGAGTTGTGATGGGAAAGTGAGGGCGGCATCAGAGGACGGTCAGCACTGCGGATAAAATCAAAGCTGCCCGTGGAGATGGGAGCACCAAGGGCTGGGCTGCCAAAGGAGACGCAGTGGTGGGTATATTCCAGCAAGGTGCAGCAGAGTGGAAGGCAAGAGCATGGGGAGGCCTGAGGACAGAGGGAGGGGCAGGGCCGGGCCCTGGGCAGGGAGTGGGGGGCGGGAGCACGGGGAGGCCTGAGGACAGAGGGAGGGGCAGGGCCGGGCCCTGGGCGGGGAGTGGGGGGCGGGAGCACGGGGAGGCCTGAGGACAGAGGGAGGGGCAGGGCCGGGCCCTGGGCGGGGAGTGGGGGGCAGGAGCACGGGGAGACCTGAGGACGGAGGGAGGGGCAGGGCCGGGCCCTGGGCAGTGGCGCCTGGAGCTACTGAGTGCATCGCGCGTATTGTTCGTAT
>RJWM01047762.1:0-11820 GCA_004363535.1 Dasyprocta punctata | reverse complement strand
AGAGAGAAATTGTGTATGGCAGAGCCCAGTCCTTTCTTGATTTATTTTATTGATTGATTGACTGGAGACAGGGTCCAAGTAATCTCCCACCTCAGGCTTCTGAGTAACTGGGACTACAGGTATAGGCGCCAGGTTAAGATCCTTTCTTGATTTATTAAACTTACACAACTGCAAGGGGTTGGGAAAAATTGACACAGTACAGAAATACTGAGATCACATAGAACATATTAACAGTGGGACAAAATTAGACCAAAAAAAGATATATCTTTATCAGTTCGGATGCTAGTGGTAACTTTTAATTCTTTTACCTTGACATCCATGAGCTCAAAAGTGTATCCTCTTCACCACCATTTTCAAACTTGTGATAAGTTTGAAAACATTGTGAGTAGACATCTGAAAGAGTTATTTTTCTTCAAATGTCTGAGCACATCCTTACATCTTCTTCCTTCCAGTGTTGCTATGGAAAGGTCTGATATTGATCTGATTTTTCTTCATCTTAACTGACCTATTTTATCTTTCTGGAACATTTTGTATTTTTTTTTGTGTTAAGGGTCTTAATGCAAGAGATTTAATTATTCATTCTATTTTTAACTCTCTCAATATATTCAATCTGATGTAATACATTTTTCAAAAAATTCTGAGAAATTCTCATTATTATTATTTAAATAGTTCTCCTCCATTGACTTCTTTTCCCCCCTTCTGGGACTTCTTTGAGGAGGTGCTGACATTTCCATTGGTATCCTCCCTACCTCTTCCCTTGTATATGATTTTCTATTAGTCAGAGTTCCGGGTTCCGGGACACGATGCCTCCCTGCAATTGGAAGTAGGAGAGATTTAATTGGCCTCCCATGTTAAGGGGGTCCTGTCCATGGTCACCTGGTTCCAAGACAGAAGCATCATGGCAGAGGGGCACGATGGAGCCAGGCTGCTTAGTAGTCTCGGGCGGCTGGGAAACAGCAGGAAAAGTGTCTAAGAGGAAGGTTGAGGGACTGATTGATGGAGACCATGGTGAAGCGAAGCGGCTCTGAGCAGGATTTAAAATGAACCAATCGGCTTTCTATGTTTACTTGTGAGTCCGTCCCAGGCCTAGGCCCCTTGTCTGGAGATGGGCAGTGGATTCATAGTAAGTGAACCTTTAAGAGTCACTGGTCCGGTTGAGGTCTGTGATACCTTGAGGCCTTAAAGGATGGGGTAAGGCCACAGCTGAGGATGCCTGGCTCCAACCCCATTAACTCAAAAGAGACTGTAGCTGTAGGCATCAGTCTCCTGGGGTGAGTCAACCTGGGGATAAGACATTCTCCTAACTAGCCTAACTTACTACTTACGGAAGTCTTTAAACTGACTCCCAAATTCCTGCTTGGTTCCTGTACTTCCCGGTATCCCCTTCCTTGGTTTGAAAACCAAATGAATACAGGCTGTCTAGAGAAGTTCTTTATCTCAGTCCCCAGAGAATCTCAAATTCTGCTGCAGCATTTTGACCCTCCTGGAGCCCTACAGTCATACTACCTTTTATTTAAACCTTCACTGTCCACTCATTTGGGAGGTTGTGGGCCTGACCAGTCTGCAGTAACCAGTCATAGCGCCAAGCTCACAGCTTTGTGACACCCCCCAGACACACTCAAGAGTATTACATATGGCGGAGCCCAGTCAGGCGGGCCCAGTTGATTCAGTCAAGCTTACCCACCGCAGCTCCCCAACACTCCGCCCATCCCAGTGCCTTTGGGGCACACTCTTGAGGCTATTTTACCCTCGCCAATGCGTCTTGCTCATCACTGCATCTGTGGAGCGCCTCATTTCGACAGTTTCCCTATCCATAATCAATACCTCTAATTTGTTCCTTTTCCTGATTTCTTATTTCTGCTGTTCCTTATCTCCCTGAGTGTATTTTGTCTACTTTCAATTATCATTCTCCCATCACTTCAGCTTCCTCTGTGAGATCTTTGTTCAGGTTATTGTCTTTAGTTCACAGCACTTTGTAATTTTTCTCATGTTCTCGTCTTTTATTTCCTCTTTTTTTGAGGATCAGAGGATCACTGTAGGTTTCACTATGTCAGGATGCCCCAGAGGTAAATCAAGATGACTAGCTGACTAGAAATAGCCCTAATATGCAGATACATTTAATATATTACAAAGGAAGCTATTTCACCTTTAACAATTAGACACAAAGCATATTTTGTTTCATTTTGTCTTTTTGAGACAGGGTTTCACTATGTAGTTCAGGTTGGCCTTGAACTCTCAGCAATCCCCCTGCCTCAGCCTCCTGAGTGCTGGGATTACAGATGAGTGCCACCACACCCAGCTAAGTATATTTAACTGTGTGGAAAAAATTAACTTTGTATCCCCTTTCACACTCTAAAATAAATTTAAGATGGATTAAAGTGATAACTGTGCAGTAGCAAGACATTTAAGAGTTAAATGAAATGACTGTGTAAGGGCAGAGATACATGAACAATCTAAGAGAGGCAGAAGCCATAGAGAAAAAAGGATCAGAGATTTGGCAAAATGCTTTAAATAGTAAAAAAAAAAAAAAAAGTAAAGTCTGGGCTTGGTGGTGCATACCTGTAATCTCAGCATTGGGGAGGCTGAGGCAGAGGATTGCTGTGAGTTCAAGACTGGCCTGGGCTACATAGTGAGTTCAAGGTCAGCCTGAACTATACAGTTTGACTCTGCTTCAAAAAGAAAAAGAAAAAGAAAAAGAAAAGAAACAGACAAACCTTGGAGGGCCCAGGAAGAGAGAAGTCAGATAGTGCCTCCCGTGAGCCTAGCATGTGAACTCCCCGTTCTCTCCTCTGAAAGCGACCAGCTTGTTCGGAGGACAGGCTGAGTTGATAGCAACTGAGGTATAAAAATCAACTGAATGCTTGCATTGTTTGGTTGACTTTGCAGTCCTGGGTCCGGTGGTCTGAGGATCTGTTGGGAGGACGGCAGTATGCAATGTAGCAAATATGGGGGATTCCCTACCATCTTGTTTTTGAGGTCCAATATTGTTCTCACTGTTTTGTTTTGTTCCAATTAATTGTTTTGCTTTATTAGATGTTTTGTTTTGATTGCTTTTGTTCTGTTTTGTTTTGGTTTGATTTTGCTCTATTGGATGGAATGGACAAATATAGTGAAGATAACAGGTACACTATGGTGGTCATTGTTTTCCTGTTATCTGGCTTTGAAGTTCTGTACCAGTTTCACTGGTTTGCTTTGACTGGCTTTATTCTGTTTTGTTTTGTTGGGATCTATTATTTTTAAAATAAAAAAAATTTAAAAATGAAACAAAAAATTAAAATTAAAAAAAAGAAAAAACTCTCTGTGCCCTAAAACACTATAAAGAAAAGGTATAAGCAAAAAAAAAAAAAATTTTTTTTTTCTTTTTGAAATTAAATTACCAGGGGCCAGGGATACAGCTCAGTGTCATAAGTGCCTGCCTGGCAAGTACAAGGTCCTGAGTTCGATTCCCGGTACAAAAAAAAAATTAAATTACCAACAACAGAAAGAAACTGGGAAACTAAAAAAATTAATAAGCAAAATTACAAAGTTCACTACAGGAGAGTGGAAGTAACAGAGGACAGAACTAGTGAACTTGGAGACCAATTAATAAAAAGCGCTCAATGGCGACAAGAGAGAAAGCAGCCTGAGAAACGTGCAGCCCCTCAGGGACCTGCGGAACAATGTCAGGAGAGCGGCTGCCCCAGCGGAGACCTGGAAGGAAAGGAGGGTGTGGGCCTGGGCCAGTGTGGGAAGAGAGGCCTTAAAACATCTCGCACTCGGCAAATGATAAAAGCTCACAGGTCGTAGAGTTGATTTAACCCCAACGAGAATGAACCCACATAAACACCCACCAACACACACGGTAAGTAAATGAGAGCAGAACCCGAGAGGGCATTTTAGAAGCACCAAGAGTGCGGGTCCAGCGTGGCTGGATGCAGCTGAGATGCGCGGGGTGGCTTGGAGGCCAGCGCCCAAGAAAAGGCAGTGGCACACGAAGCCAGACTCCAAGAGTCGGTCTGCAGGAGAAACCCCGCCAAATGGAGCCGGGGTGGGGGGTGGTTAGATAGAAAAGCAGGGCTGTCTCTGGACTGCAGCACCCCTTCCCACACCACGTCCACGGGGTGCATCTTGGGAGTGCCTCTAACATCCTGAGGAAGACACGGAGCCAGCACCCGAAGGGCAGCCTGACCCCTGGGAGAGGCTCCTGATCTGTTCTCCCTCGCCCTGGAGAGGGAGCCCAGCCAGCCAGCTAGGGAAGGGTTAACCCTGCATGGTGGAAGGCTGAGGCAGGAAGACCTCGAGTTTAAGCCCTGGTTGGGCACACTGACAACTTGGTGAGATCCTGGCGCAATATAAAGACTAAAACAGGCTAGGGGAAAAAAAGAAAGGCTAGGGTAGGATGTCGCTCAGTGTGAAGGTTACACTCCAGTGCAAAGGTTCACACTCTAGTGCCGCAAAAATGGAAGGAAGGAAGGAAGGAAGGAAGGGAGGAAGAAAGAAAGAAAGAAAGAAAGAAAGAAAGAAAGAAAGAAAGAAAGACCCAAGTAAGACAGGGAACACACATAATCACGGGGTCCACCTGGGCCCCTGCAGCCAGCAGCCCGGACCACAGCCCTGCGCTGCTGCCCTGGGGTCCAGCCCGGGGACTAGGCGAAGGGCGGGGTCTTGAGCGGAATGCTGGGTCATCTCACCGGCCTGGTGGCTGTGGCGGCGAGATAGGGCCGAGAGGAGGAAGCCCAGCGCCACGCGGCGTGCTGACGGGGCAGAGCCGGGGGAAGGGGCTCGGGGCCGCCGGCCGCCAGCAGGTGGGTGCGGGGACGCCATGAGGCGGTTTGGCA
Organism: Dasyprocta punctata; assembly: GCA_004363535.1. Lineage (NCBI taxonomy): Eukaryota > Metazoa > Chordata > Mammalia > Rodentia > Dasyproctidae > Dasyprocta > Dasyprocta punctata. The sequence goes on along the minus strand of RJWM01047762.1, from coordinate 7,003 downwards.
AAGCTGGCAGAGGGAGCAGGCGCCCGGAGGGAGCTGGGAGGCGACGGAGACGTAGGAGAAGACGGGGAGGCAGGGAGAAGGCTGGAGGATGGGAAACGTGCACAGGGAGGAGAGGCTGTGTGTGTGTGTGCCCGTGTGTGTGTATGCGTGTGTGCCCGTGTGTGCCCGTGTGTGTGCCCGTGTGTGTGCCCGTGTGTGTGCCCGTGTGTGTGCCCGTGTGTGTACACGTGTGTGCCCGTGTGTGTATGTGTGTGTACACGTGTGTGTGTACACGTGTGTGCCCGTGTGTGTATGCGTGTGTACCTGTGTGTGCCCGTGTGTGTGCCCGTGTGTGTACACGTGTGTGCCCGTGTGTGTATGTGTGTGTGTACACGTGTGTGTGTACACGTGTGTGCCTGTGTGTGTGTGTACGCACTGGCGACAGCACAGGAGCTCCTCCCCGAACCCACGCTTCATGCTCTGAGTCTTACGATTTGCATTTCTGCCAAGACAAAATGAAAACAGCACATGAACCTTGACAGCTGTGACCACAGAGACCCTAGCGAGGAGCCAGGGAGAAGAAGGATGACAAGACAGAGGGGTCCGGCCCTGAGTGAGCGAGTGGACAGGCTGTGACCGGACCTTGCCTGGACCCCAGCCCTGAGGATCCCAGGTAAGCCGCGTGTCCAAGGGGCCAGCGGCCCCCGCACCTGTCTCCTGGTGACCTCCTGCCTCTGTGGGGTGGGAGTGTCCCTCCTGGACCTGGTTCCCAGACGGACTCAGGAGGGCAGGAAGTGTCCTTGGAAGGGCCCCAGTCTGGGTGGAGTGGCCAGGGCCACACCTGCCTGAGTTCTGAGGAAGAGCCGGAAACAGCCGCCGGCGCCTCCCACCCTGCGATAGGCTCTGTGGGGGCCTGCGGTCTGTGGGTGGCTCTGGGTCCCCGCGACGTCACTTCCCTAAATGGGCCACTTTACTCTTACAGCCCAGACTCCTGCCCTGGCAGACCCAGGTGGCATGTCCTGCGGTGCCCTGGGCCCTCACCTAGGGTCCCCCGGGTGCCTCAGCCCCCTGCAGGGCCTGTGACGCCCACCTGGCCATGGCCCCTAGGCTCTTGCTTCTGCTGCTGTGGCTGCTGACCTGTCTTGCAGGTGAGAGGACAAGGGAGTGGACAGGGGAGGGACGGGCCACCTTTCCTGTCCCTCCCTCTCTGCCTTCCCCGGCCACCTTTCCTGTCCCTCCCTCTCTGCCTTCCCCGGCCCAATCATCCTAACGCTTTGCAGGATGGAGAGGAGGAGAAGGTTGGGGCTGACTTGGGAGAGGGAATGTGCCAGGCTGACACCTGCCCCGGGCACTGCCTACTGGGCCTCACCAGCCAGAGCCGCGCTCCAGACCTCTCTGCGTCGGCCCTCATTTGCTAGGCTGTCGGAGCTGGAGTGAGGGGCATGGTTTCCTTGCAGAAACGGCCTTCCTGCCCGTGCTGTGTCAGGGAAGGTCTGCCTGGTTCTGACGGGAACTGTAGCATCAGGCACCTGGACCTTGGAGCTGTTTTTCTCGGAAGGCTGATGCCACCTCTGGTCCCTGCCCCTGTTCTGGAGGGGTTCAATCGCTGAAGGCCTTTCCCTCCCCGCGGTGGTCCTTGAAGGAGTCTCACCCATTCCTGCCTCCCTTGCTGCCATGGCAACCAACTTACCACTTCCTGTTCGGTTCTGGGCATGGTGAGGGTTGGCAAAATCCGCCCACCGCCTCCTGCAAGGGGACTGAACACAGGGCCCTGGGACCCTTCCCAAGCCTCGCCAGGACAGAAAGTATCTGTCTGTCCTGGGCTAAGACACCCTGGGTTCACCTATCAAACCACTGAGTTGGATCATTCTGCTGTATTGCCAGGGACCAAGTGACAGACAGAGTAGAGTATTCCCCTGCTGAGAGCCTCAGTTACAGAGGCAGCTGGCTTGGGAACTGGGGAAGATTTCTGGGGTTCTGGGCCCTTGATTTGGGTGCTTGAGCTCCAGCTGAGAAAGTCTGGGGCAATTTGCTTTTGGCTTCAGACTGGCCCTGAACTCACTATGTAGCTCAGACTGGACTTGAACTCACAGCGATCCACCTGCCTCAGCCTCCTGAGTGCTAGAATTACAGGCGTGCACTACCATGCCAGGCAGGGTGCAAGATATTAGAGATGAGCAGTGATTAATTGTAGAATCTTTTGGTTTGCTCTTCATCAGCAGTTCATGTGTCTGTCTGGGTATGCTCAGTGTATGGGTTTTATGTAATTTTGACTGTTTTAACATTAAACGCCACTTAGACTGAACTAAGGCAACTAACGAGAGAGAGAGAGAGAGAGAGAGACTATAAAGCCAGGCACAGTGGTGCACATCTGTAATCACAGCTACTCAGGAGGCTGTAGCAGGAGGATTGTAAGTTTGAGGCCAACTTGGGTAATTTAACGAGACTCTATCTCAAGGTAAAATAAAATAAAACAAAAAGGGGGACATAGCTCAGTAGCAGAGTGCTTGCCTAGTATGTACAAAGTTCAATTTCCAATAGCATTACAAGAAAAATAACCACAGTGGGGACACAGGGGTACAGCTCAGTGGTAGGGTACTTACCCAGCATGCATGAGACTCTGAGTTCAACCCCCAGCATGAAAACATATCATGATGGGGAACTTATTTGGGAAATAAGTAACTACTCATTTTTTCAAGTGTTGGACTTTTGTATCTACCGAAGCTGTCTCTGCAGTGAAATTGCAGCACGTAATGCCTTGGAGATCTGTTTTACTGTGGACAAGACCTGGGTCTTTCCCACGAGACTGTGAATCCCAGAAGTCCTGAAAATACCGTGAGGAAAGGGAGTGTGGCCTTCAGAGCTGGGCGTGAAAGGCTAAGCGTCCTTCCTTAGACTGAGGACTCCTGAGAGTCCGGGAGCCGGCTGGGAGGGGCCAGTGTCCCCCATCATGTGGGGGAGGTTCTTGTGGGTAGAGCTGTGCTTTCCCCCAGGACCCTGTACTCCTGCCCCGCAGGGTGGTCCCCACCTCCTGTCAGTTGGCCTGCGCTGGAGTTTGCAGGCGCCTTCTTCTTCCTCTCACCAGACCTGGCTCAGCAAGCCCTGTCTCCCCAGATCCGCCCGCCCTGAGTGCGTACAGGAGGATCCTGCGCCGCGAAGGGGAGACGCTCTCTGTGCAGTGCTCCTACAAGAACCGCATGAACCAGGTCGAAATCAAAATTTGGTGCAAGGTCAGGAACAGGAAGTGTGAAGCCAACTTCACCCGGCCCTGGGTGACAGGACCACGCTACAGGATACAGGATAATGTCCAGGCCAAGGTGGTCACCATCGTCATGGCGGAGCTCAGACCACAGGACTCGGGCCGCTATTGGTGCATGCGCTTCACCTCCGGGGCCCTCTACCCCCTGGAGGGCTTCCTGCTGAAGGTGTCTCCAGGTGAGCCAGCCTGCGGGCCCTGGGATGGCTGTGGGTGTCCTGACCTTGCCAGGGGCACAGAGCTACCGGGTCTCAGAGGTGAGATTCAAATTCAGGATTCTGTTTTATTCAGTCATTCCATTCAACACATATTCACCGAGCCTCTCCAATGTGTCAGGCTCTGTTCCGTAGGCCCAGGGAATGCAGAGGAATCCAAACCAGCCCCAGTCCTGCCTGGGGGAGATGCCAGGCAATAACACATCGCTCAGACCAATCTCTGCTGATAACAGCAATGTTCCTAAGAGAAGAAATTGTGATGAACCAGAAAGTAACTCAGGGGGAGATCCTGACATACCGAGGATCAGAGGGCACCTCCCTGAGGAGGTGACAGCCAACAGAGTCCCAAATGATGACAGTTCGCTAGCCCATTGAAAGCTGCTTGGTTGGAAAGGCATTCTGTGTGTGGGGGCAGGGAGCAGCAGGAGCAAAGGCCCTGGGGTCAGGAAGCACTACATAAGGAAGGCCTGTGGCTAGTCCATGGTGCACTTGGAGCACTTAGGTTAGGGCAGCATGGAAGTAAATATCAAGATACTTTGAGCTGAGTGTTCTCAGAGCTGTGGTTGTGAGACTTTCTGTCACCCTGTCTGGCAGGATTTGCTCAAGCAGGAAGTAAGAGTTCAGCAGTAGGCAGCAGACGTAAGGGCAGGGTCAGTCTGAAAGAGCGGCAAGTTTGAAGGGAAAAAGCCAAGGGCTGTCTTTTGTCAGGCCGAGTTTAAAGTGTGTCTTGAAACTCAAAGGGCGCGCAATGAAACGGGATGTTGAGTCATCAGCCTGGAATGGGGTGAGAGAGAGAGGTCAAACGGCAGTGTTTGAGGCAGGGGTGGTGGCGCACGCCTGTAATCCCAGCACTCAGGAGGCTGAAGCAGGAGGGTTGCCATGAGTTCAAGGCCAGCCTGGGCTACACTGTGAGTTCAAGGCCAGCCTGAACTGCATAGTGAGACCTTGTCTCAAAAAACCAAAACACAAAATAAAACAAAAACAACAACAACAAAAAGGCAGGATTTAAAGTCAGGTGTCTGGGTAAGGAGGTATTTTAGTGGCTGCTTAGGGCTGAGGAAGGAAAGGGGTGGGAGGGGATCACTGAAAATCCTGGGTTTCTCTGAGAAGAAGAAAATGTTCTCAGATCAGCTAGAGTCATGGTGGGACAGCTTCACACATGTATTAAAATTTATTGGATTTTATACTATTAGTAGAAGTGTGGTATAGAATGTGAATTATATTTCCATAAAGCTGTTTTTAAAAATCAAGGGGAGCCGCACTTGTGTGGTGGCACAGGCCTGTGATCCCGGCACTTGGGAGGCTGAAGCAGGAGGATTGCTGTGAGTTTGAGGCCAGCCTAGGCTACAAAATGAACTCAAGGCCAGCCTGAACTGCATAGAGAAAACTTGTCTCAGAAAAAAGAAAAAAAAATCAAGGGCCTACAAAAACTCTCCCTTAAGAAAAAGATCAGACAAGGGCCAAGAACTGAGACCGAGGTTTCCCGTATTTATCGATAAGAGGGGCGAGGAAACCCATCCGATTCTCGTGCCATCTGTTACCAATGCTTCCGTCTCTGCTAGTCCACCGCACTCCTGCTGTTGTGTCTGAGTCAGGGAAGTTGTCCTCTCTCAGAGGCGAAGTCCAGTTTCAGTCCTGCCCTCTCCTGTTCTGGTTTGACCTCAGGAAGGAGTCAGAATCCAGTTCCTCAAGGCCTTGGTCTGCGGAGATCCCAACCCGCACCCTCCTCGTTTCTCCCGATGGTGCTGTGTCGAACCTCGCCTCCCGCTCTTAGGGATAATCTGGGGAGAGTCCAACTTCACAGGCCTTTGCAGGTGTTAGGAAATCAGTGCTCAGCCCGGCCACAAATTAATCTTCCCACAATCTATTGCTTTGTGGCTCCACCTTGCCTACCGGCTTTCAGGGCGCACGCAGGCACCTGGACTGGGGAAGGCGGTTAGCCTGTGTCCCGGCTGAGCCCCCTTCCCTCCTGCGGGTTTGTGTGCAGCGGGAATGAGGGAGAGGGACGCAGTGACACGGTGGGGTCCTCTGTGCTGGCTCTGGGTGCTTTTCTGTCCACCCTTTGTGAAGAAAGTGCTCTGGCTCTGGCTGGATGTCTGGGTGCTGGCTCCCAAGGTGCCAATGTGAGCATCTTTGGAGGGATCCTTGGGGGTGTCCCCACTACGGACTCTAACGCTGTTTTATACCGCCTCTCTTGCCACACCCGTCTTCAGCAGGGCCGCTTGCTCTGGCCCCGGTTGCTCCTCCTCCCAAAATGGCTTGAACTCAGCCACGTGCATAGCAGCCATGGTCCCTAGAAAAGGGCCCTTTCTGTGCACAGTCGGGGGGCAGCGGCGTCTCTCCAACTGTCTCCATCCCCACCGAGGCTCGGACCCTCCCACCCCAGGCCAAGGCCTTGCAGCTCCTCTGACTCCTCTCTGCCACTGAGCAGACCCCAGGTTTTGGGAAAATAGGGCGGTAAAGAACTGGGCTGATGGAGGACAGCACAGAGTCAGGCCAGGGCTATGCTGCGAAGCCCCCCATGGAAGTCGTTTGATCTCAATTGTTTGGCTTTCTCTGGAATTGGGAACCCTTGGTGTCTTCCTGTGGTCACATCCAGCGCAGGCCGGGACCTTAACATCATCACCCGTCGTGAACTGGAGGGACAGAGTTTAAGGAAGGAAGACGCTGTATTTGCAAGGAGAAAGAAGCAGAGAGTTGTCCCCAAGGAGGGGCAGAGGGTTCTGGAAAGGTGGATTCCTGCAGGTCATTTGCCCCTGGCATCTTCTATTAGGTGATAAGGACCCTCCCTCCTGAATCTGCCGTAGGCTGCCTGGCTTTCTGGGCTGTCTTCAGATGGATCCCTGGCCGCAGGACCCTAACCCAGCCAGCTCGTCTTGGAGCACATTCCTTTGGTGGGCTTTGCTCGACTTCTTCCTGCCCGCTTGTCCTTGTCAGGCCTGCTCTCTGGGATTACAGTTGGAAGGAGGAGTGTAACAGGAGGGAAACTGACGAGAATGTGCCAGTCGCATCCTGCCCTGTTCCGTCTTCCTCCCTGTCACTGACACTGCGCCTGGTAACTCCGGTCCTAGAGAAGCCAGGGCCCAAGGTCGAGGAGGGCAGGCCCCGGCTGCACAGACCCCATGTGCCCAGCCCGCGCCAGTCTGACCTCCTCCCTCTCTGGCCCCTCAGGCCCGGTGACTGAGAGGCGCGCCCCGCTCGCCCGCCCGCCCGACCCCGGCCTCAAGCGTGGAGCTGTGGTCACAATGGGCCGAGCCCCCACTTCAGGCCCTGACACCCCCTTCGCCTCTGCTGTGGCTGCATTCACACCCAGGTCCCTCACCTGGGTCAGTCTCCGGCCTTCAACTGCCTTGGGGACCCCCCGGCCAGCTTCTGCGACAGGCTCCAGCCTCACCAGTGTCACCGTCACTGGGGGAACCCGGCCAGTGACCGCATCGCCCGCCGATACCAGCAGTCCAGTGTCCATCTCCACCAGGCCCGGCGGCAGTCTGTCCACCTCAGGAGTATGCCGTGACCCGCTGTCCTCCACCAGGTACCTGCTGGGGCGTGGCTC
>RJWM01047761.1:0-11778 GCA_004363535.1 Dasyprocta punctata | reverse complement strand
TGCTTGTTGACCAGGGTCTCAGGGGACCATCAGAGCAGGCACCATCAGTGGCTAGAGTCCTAGGTACACAGCTGAGCAAATATGAGAGTTCAGTGTGGGAGAAGGGCGCTAAGCTCAGACTGTGACACCCTTCTGGCACCTCTGTCAGCCCCAGTGTTCGGTGTTACCAACCACATCCACTCTACCTGCCCTGCCCTGACTCCCCCTGTTCCCTATTCTCTGTCTACAGTCTTCTCCTTGACCCTGCCCTGATCCTAACCCAGCTCTCATTTAAGGGCCATGCAAGTAGGCTCAGTCTTCTCCTCATATGACCAGGTGAAGGGACAGACTGCTCTGTCAGGTGGCACTGTGGGTTGAATGTGTACATCCTTGTTAAACCCAAAAGTTGTTACCTAAGATCCCAGACGATAGTATCAACATGTGGGAATTTTAGGACACAGTTAAATCAGTCCTTGGTAATGGGCCTAGTACTCTTATGAGACAGCTCAAGGAGGCCACAGTTTTTGCCCCTTTTGTCTTTCCATCTTTTTACCAGGTGAGGATACCTAGTTGGTGACAAGTATGAGGAAGAGGACAGAAAACAAACCTGCTGGCAGCTTGTGGACTTCCCAGCCTCCAGAACTGTGAGAAATAAAGCTCTGTCACTTAGGAATGCAGCCGTCTGTGGAGTTTGTTACAGCAGCAGAAACAAGGACCTCTGTTGCTGTGAGGAAAATGAGAATAGGTAGTCAGGACCCCTGTGTTCACACATAGGAAAGCATGGAGCCTCCATCCAAGGAAAGCTCAGATCCTGCCAGCCCACGAGGTTCTGTTGGGCTCAACTATTGTCATCATCTCCCCAGGTGTCTGACACATCCCCAACTCCACCACCGTAATATCTCACAATGGGGATAAAATTTCCACCCATGAACCCTAGAGGACACTCACACTCAAACCAAAGCGGTCATCAGGTCTAATTAGGCTATTCCTGGACATGAGGCTTCTCAGAATTTCCTTAGTTTTGATGATGTTAGCAGTGTGGCACTTTTCTTGGTGGGTTGTCCTTGAACTCATTATGCTTGCCTAGAAGAGAGATATTCTAAGACAGTGATGGGTCTTCCCAATTTTTTTCCTTTAATCTATGTATTTTTTTCTTCCTTCATTCCCTCTGATCATTCTATGTTTTAAGTGAATTAATGAATTGACATGAGTAGTTTATGCAGCCAGAACCAAAATGTGGTTTCTAGTGTTCTTCTACATGCCATGCTGAGGGAGATTAAACACAAAAGAGAAATCTTTGTGAAGACACAGTCAGATATGGGAGAGACTGGGTCACAAGCCCAGGAAGCTGGGAGAGGCAAGGTCCATCTTTGGAGGCTGGGGAGAGAGCAAGGCCGGCCCACACCTTGATTGTAGCACACAGTAAAATTCAAATTTAGGCTTCTGCTTTGGGAAGTGTAGTTTCAGGCCAACCAGTGTGGAGAAATTTTCCTGTTATGTGATGATTTGGAAGATCCTCAGGAAATCTAGATTTCAGAGGGCATGGAGGCTCCTTGGAGGGACTCAGGATGGCCTGGCTTCCCAGGGATATGTTGGCCCCAGGGGGTTCTGAGCAACCCAAAAGCACGGAAAGGCTCTCTGATGGGTTCAGTTGTTGCATGTCAGGAAAGCAGTCTAACCCTTGGTCTGGTTTGCAGAATAGCAGCTGCCAAGCAATATCAGGGTCCACCATGAGTGACAGAAGGGGTGGACCCAAATGGGGCCCATGAGGATGTGGAGAGGGATAGGGAGGAAAGCAAGGAGCTGAGAAGAGTAATACTAAAAACAACCACCAAGAATTGGCCTTTGTCAGGCATGAGCGCCTCTGAATCCCATTCACAGGAGGACAAGACAGGATCTGGGGGGAAGTATGAGTTTCTGGGACCAAAGCTTGATGCTCTAGACCTTCATCTACAAGGAAAACCACCTCATGTTCCTGTGACTCTCAGAATTACTTCACATGGGAGACCTGCTCTGCGTCAGTGTGGTGAGCAGGCTGGAAAGAAGTCACAGGGCACGGGTCCAGAGACCTAGAAAGGGCTACCTCCTCCAGACATTGCGTGGTTCCCTCTTCCATGCCGCCTCCGTACACTGCTGGCAATCCTTCATTCAAACCCCTTCCCCCCAACTTGCTCCAGCACATGACATGACCTGATTCCTCTCCACATCTGCAGGTCCTCCTTGGGTCTGGGCCCAGAGCAGCCAGAGTTCTCCTGGCTGCTGACCACAGGAAACCCAGGTGTGGACCTGATACCACCAAAGCTGTCGCTCTGCAAATCCAGAGTGGGGCTCTGGGGTCCAGCCCTGACTTCTCCAAGGAGAGCCTCAGCACCAAAGCATCAGCAGGGATTGAGGGCTCACTGTGAATCCAGCAGTACACAGCACACAGAGCTAGAGCTGTTTTGGGGTCCCTGCAGGACTAGCTCAGGATCACTGAAGAAACTCTCAGAGTAATCATGGGGAACCAGGCCAGTGTGTGGTATGCCAAACAAGTATAGATTTTTCTAAGCGCCACTGCCCTGGGCAGTACAAAACCTTCAGTCTTCTGCCTAGGCAGAGACAGAGTGGGAAGGGAGTGAGCAGGAGCTAGAAACTTTTGTGTCCCGTCAACTTGGGGACTGTGAATCAGCTGATGTTTCAACAGGAGGTGAACACCAGGGTCCAGCCATTTCCAAACTCCCCTCTTAGCCTGGAATCTGTCTGGGTCAGGCACAGTTCACATCCATTGTTGGAGGGCACAGCTGGCACCAAGTTGGTCTTTTACTGAATTCTGATCCAGACTTCTGACATCATCTAGTGTGCTTGAGTATTCAGATTTTTCTATTACATGGGTGGGGCGAGAAGCGGACTGTCATTGCTCAGAAACACGCCTGATCCATAAAAATGATGGCGTGTATCTGTGTGGTGGAAAGGTTGGGATGTAGTAAAGCTACATTACACTTGGTGCCACCTCTAAAGGGGAACCAGTAGCAGGAATTCATGAGTGTCTCGCATGCCTTCAGAAGCTGCCACTGTGGCCAGTGGGGAGCAGAGGCCTGAGAGGCCAGACACAGGATCAGTTACGTGAGTCCTGTCCCAGCAGCCTGGATTTCTGACAGCTTCTTCTTCCACATTCCCTGGTTTCAGGATGTACCCTTGGCTGATCTGGACATTATCATGGTTCAGAAAGTACTCTGGATAGCATCAACATGGAGATGGCCCCACACCAGGGTGGGTAAGAAAAGGGACAGCAGGATGACAGGGTTTAGCAGATGGTCAGAGCCCAGCCCTGCTTACCCTCTGCCTGGAATAGGCCTGCGTACCTGCCCCAACCACCACGCACCTCCGTATCTTGGTCACCATCTCCTATCATCCAGAGGGGCCTGGTGAGCTGGCAGTGACTTCTCCTTCTGATCCCTCCACGCCCTCCTACTCAACCCTGATGAAACTACTTAATATGGAACCCACTGCAAGTGGCCATGTGCTGCCATCAGCTGTTAGCCCATCAGTGCCTCTATTGGAGGGCACCTCCCTATGGCAGGGATGAACGCTGCTCAGGGGTGCGGCCAGGCCTGGGACTTGGAATGTCCAGCTAAAACAAGAGTGAGTATGGCGTCCTTCTGGTCATGATGGCCTTGGGGAGCGTGGAGTTCTCTGTGCCCTGTTCCTTCTCTCTGCACCCTGACATCAGGCTCAGGAGGCAGCAGGTTCCAGGAGTGACTCTCACGTGAGCCCACACTTTGCCTTTCCCAACCCCACGGCCCAGGACCAAGACTCTTATACTCAGAGATCTGTGGCATCTTTTTATTTAGTACACAAGGAGGCTCCATAAGTAGGTGGCTTTTGGGGTGCCTATGTATGCAGGAAGCCTGAAAGAGGTCTTACGGCTCCCTCTAGCCTGATGTCTGGTGGGGCAGCCAGATGGAACCTTGGATAGAAGTTACTGGAAGAACAGGAGGTGGAGTACAGGAGGTGCCTGAGTGGGGAAAAACAGATTAAAGATGACTGGGATTCAGGGGCAAGAATGGGAGGAACAAAGGCAAGCCCGACACCCCAGCCCACTTAGGGGTGGCCACTTACGCAGCCCCCTGCACGGGCATACTCACTGTCTCTTCAGTCATCAGATGCACTTCTCTGTGGAGAGAAAGACATCAGAGCAGTCAGGTGTGAGTGTGTGTGTGTGTGTGTGTGTGTGTGTGTGTGTGTGTGTGTGATCTCTGGCTCCCAGATCACCTGCATTGCCCATAGTGAACTCAGGTCAAGCCTGCTCCATCTGCTTGGGCAGAAAAGCCTCAGGCCTGTTTCCCTACTGAGATTGACCACTCCTCAACAAGGGCAGTTTTTGCCTGGGTAGAGTCCTCAGCCCAAGCCAGGCCACTTGAAAATAAGGACATCTCCAGGGTCAGGACTGAGCAAACTCCAGAGGAAGGAGGAGATGGCCCAGCGCAGGAAGTCCTGAGGTATGGAGGACGTGGCCCGGGACAATAATACCCGAAGTACGGAGAGGAAATAACCCAGGATGTGGAAACTGGAAAAACTCTGAACTGTGCTTGAAATGTCACTGAGTAGGCCTTAACTAAACTGTCACAGGAAAACATGGAACCAGGGTTTCTGGGAAATCACAGGTGCCTGACTGAGAGCCACTGTCTCCCCAGTGACTGGAGCAGGGGCTGATTCTCTATTCTCCAACGTCCCTGGTGTGGGGCAGCAACACATTGGACAGACCCCACCTCTACTCCCCTCCCCCTCCATGCAGCTGGTAATTACCGATGGGCTCGAAGAAGATAATGTTGTCATCAGTGAGGTTGAGAGACTTGGCAAATTCGACAAAGTGTTGCTTCACCTCAGACGTCAGCTCCTTGGTTCTTCCTGTGTCCACCGTGGCCAGTGAGGGGCAACAGAAAGACATTCTATAATTTTTTCACCCTTTTTGAGACAGATTCTTGTTTTATATTTCAGGATGGTTTTACATTCACAATCCTCCTGCCTCAGTTTCTCAAGTTCTAGATGACAGTTTGGGGCCACTACCCCAGCTCACTACATAAATACCACAGAATGAGTGAACAAGACTCAGACCCCTTTTGCATGGAGAGACACTGGAAAGTCCTCTTCCCGAGGGACACTTGAAGTGGAGGATTGTTGAGATCTTGGAGACAGGGGCTTTCTCACTTAATTGTGGCCAGAGACCAGATCCTTGTGGAATGGAGTGAGGACCTACCGTTGAGTTTGGTCTGGAAGTACACCATGTTTTCAAACTTTATCATAGCATACGTCATGGCAAACTGATTGTAGTCAGTGGCTGTCACTCTCACGGTGTAGATATCTAATCCATCGGAAACTGCAATGTGGATGGCAATGGTCATCCCTCCCTGTCCAGAAGGAAGTGACTGTTCCCTTCTTCCCCAATCAGTCAGTAGTGGTTTTAACCCCACAGAATAGTAACTCTGTGAAGGGGCAGTGATGTTTGTGCCCTTCCAGGGGGCCTCTGCTCCCCACCCTGAATCCCAAAGTCTCACTCAAGACTCACGTGTCTCATTGTCCAGTGAGAACTGGCCAGGTTCAACATATGGGACAAATGTTTGGTTCCATTGTACACATTCGTCATCCCTGTGGGAAGCAGAAACAGTGGACTGGTGAATAGGGAGCAGAGACAGATGTGGCTCCTTGGAATGGTCAAAGGGGGTGCAGGACTGCTCCATAACTGGAGGCCCCATTGCAGCCCAGCCCATGACAACTTGTCTAGCACAATGGCAGGGGCCTCATTCAACTCACTCCATCACCCTGGCGCTTCCTCCTTGAGCCTCTGCTCAGACAGCTCAGAGGCAACTCCACTCTCCCTCCAGCACTCACTGTTTCCTCTGCTGCCTCCCCGGGGCAGCCTGTCCCACACACAGACCCCAGGCACTGACCTCTGCCTTTATCTTCCAGCTTCCCTTTCCCGTCTCTCTTGCAGTTGCCTCTGAGCACCCAGTCTGCTCCATGCCAAGCATTGCCTTAGCCCTTAGGCCCCACCTGACCTCTCCTCTGAATCTATCCCACTCTGTATTCCAAAGCCAAGACTCCCAGGTCTGCCTTCCTTACACCCAAAGATCCTCGAATTCTCTAACTTCCATCCACCCAGTAAATCCCACAAGAGCCAGGATCTGTACACATCTGCTCCAGGGAAGGTGGTAAGAACTGTAAAGGTAAGACTGGGCAGTATTAGGTGGCAGATGACAGAGAGTGGGTAGATGAGAGCTTGGGGAGGGGAGCCTCACCTACTTCCAGTGCCTTTTTACTTTGCCCCAGAGGCTGACTGGGGCGGAATTCCCTCCTGGCAGCCCAAAGGCCCTTGCTCAGGTAGACATGCTGGTGGCTGCCTGCTTTGCTGTCTCTTGGGCTGAGGCTGCCTGACTCAGAGTGCACCAGACCCTGCTGTGTCCCCTCATATCTCCTTTTTATAGTGATAGTGCTGGTGGTGCTGCTACAGGGCACTGAACTGAGCACCATTTCACTAAGTGCCACGTCCTTCTCTAGCCATGTTCTGTTGACAGGGTCCAAACATGGAAGAAGATAGACCCATGTTCTGTTGATGAGGTCCAAACATGGAAGGAGGACATCTTCTAAGAAAAGGCCACAGCATAAAAATTGGCTTTGTGGGAATGGGTTAATGCTTCTCGGGAACCAGTGTTAACTTGTCCTCTGACCCAGTTCAGCGAATTTCTTTCTTCCTTTCTTTCCCATGCACAAAATTAGTAAACAAAGTACAAAAACTCCCTAGGAACAAAGGGATAGCTAATAAAATGTTTTTCTACAATTAATGGTGTAATGGTCTGACATCGAGTCAGACCAACGAGACCACAGTCATATCAGAAGCTTGGGAGCCTTTGATGATAATAGTAATGACCAGCTGTCTGGGGCTGTCTGGGAACCTCTATACAGAGAGGCCAATACGTTACTATGTTTTGAAAGAGACAGGGTAGATAATACATCCTTGCAGCTGCAAGAACATCACAGGGGGATAAGGGGGTTAAATCAGGGCTGAATATGGTCTTGTGTTTTGCAGGCTTTTAGCTAGGCTACCACAATGGAGCATTTATTAATAACAAAAACACGCTTCAAGGTCTTTAAATTTAAACTTTCTGCCTATGCTGACAAATCATGTAACTGCAGAAATCATGTAACCATAGAAACACCTGTTGATCTCATTCTTTTTATCTAAACTTTCAACCTCTGCCAAGGAAGAAAGTACAAAATATTCTGCTAGAGCTTGCAAAGTAGTAGTAGTAGTAGTAGTAGTAGTAGTAGTAGTAGTAATGGTAGTAGTACTAGTAGAAGCAATAAATGAAGCAGATTCACGCAGTCTCTGAGCTGTTTGTGTGTCTGTTCTCCACACACCAACACTCAGCCTACCTTTGGGGACTCTGTGGACCTAGCCCGGCCGGACAGCGGCAATTAAGCTTCTCTTCAACCACTTTTTTTTTGTTTTGTTTTGTTTTGTTTTGTTTTGATTTGATTTTTACTTTGAGACAAGATCTCACTAATTTGCCTCAGCTCTTTTCCAACTTGTGATCTCCTGACCCAGCCTCTGGAGCTAAGTCTGCTAGGATTGCAGCACCCCGAGAAGTTTAGGTCCCTTAAGTTCACTTTTTTACAAGACCTAAATGGAGGACTTCGTGGGGCCCCAGGCGGGATCCAATGTCCCTCCTCTCCCTCTGAGAAACCCTACTCTCTATTTTGATTTCTACTGACTGTGTCTACAATAGAGCCACGCAGGGCTGTTGACAGAAAGGAAGGAAAGAAGAGAGGGAAGACAGCAATAAAGGAGAGATGGAGACAAAAGGGAAGAGATGAGCAAAGAAAGGAAGAAAGTTGGTTTAGTTCAGAGCAGAGAAATGAATAATAGTAGCCTTCCATTTTGGTCACTTTTTTGTGACGTTGTTCTGGCTTTCAGACCCCCAGGAGGTGGTTGTCTCACCTGAATATGGTCGTGGTGACATTGTAGCTGTGGTCATCTTTCAGCTGGTAGGTGTCACTGTACATGGAGTATTCATAACTGCTTCCTTTTCCTTTCCAAATTGAGTTGCCAGCAATTCCTATGCCAAACCACTTTCCCTGGAACTATAAGACACTGATGACAGGCAGAGCCCTGAGCCTGCCTTACTGCCACCCCTCCCATGCTGTCCCTCTTGGTACTTCTGGGCAGCCCTCTCAGCAGCAGGGCTTTGGATTGGGCTGTCCTGGGAGGCTGGCAGGAGCTGCGTCCTTCATGGGAAGCAGGGATCCTGGGTGAGGAGTCAGGCTTGAGTTGTCAGAAATGAGGTGGCTCTGGGCAAGTGACTGGTGTGCCACCCTGAACCACAGTTTTCTTGTTTATGTAGGGACTAAAAATGTTCCCACCTAGCATGAATGGGACCTGGTCACCTTGAGACTTCCTTCTTCTACCCAAAACTGCCCCTCAGTGTCTTCGTTACTCTTCCACTTCATTCCCATTATCCTCGTCCCACAGAACTCCCCACCACCACCACCAGCAGCAGCAGCAGCTGTATATCCAGAGCCCTTACCTGGACATCCTGGAAGTCTGGGTGCAGAGGTATCTTGCTCAAAGGTGGTGCAGGTATCAAAACTGGAGGGATGTACCTGGCTTGGATATGCAGGGTTCCCATCAGGGTGAGGCCCACACACAGTAAACCCAGAGCCATGACTTCAGGAAAGCTGCTGGGCTGGCAGGTATTGGAGGAGGAAGGAAAAGTCTTCAGTGTCCCACCCAGGGGAACTATTTATGGCCCATCTATTGTTGCCCACCCCTTCAGACTGGGCTGAATCATCCTTTGATAAAGTCAGGAAAGGTGAGTCAATTGCCACAAGTCCTTCTCAAACACATGGCAAGATACTTGCTCTTTTTCACCCAGATCAGGATTGTGCAACTTTGGGAGATGGAGGGCAACATGATACATTTCCGAATCTCTGCCCTCTGGCAAGGACATGAGTATCAAGCTCTACTCAGGCATGACTTTCCCATCCCCCAACCTGTTTCTCAGCAGCCACATTGTTGTCAGAAACAATCACAGCCCCTGTACAAGTGCTCCCCTTAACAAACAATGGACAAGTCATAAAGAAGAAATAAGGCAGAGCACGGAATCTTTCCGTGACCAGTACCTCTGATAGCTCCATACATGTTCTCTAAAGCACTGACCACTGATGTTTGCCCAGACCTCCTCACAGGACTCCTGACAAGATACCGTGCCTGGTCTCATTTGACCCCCTTTTCCAAGCCCTATATTAAAGCCCTGTTTTTCTTTATTCCCCACAGTTTATTCACCCTCCACCTGCCTGCACCCAAGTATATTGAATCTTGGGCCTTGTTGCCTTCACAGAAGCCAGTCGGGTGGTTTCTGAGTCACATCATTTGTTACAGTGAGTTCCCTTTGCCCTGTCCCTTTGTCTGAATAGTCCTGTCTGTGGTTCTCAGTTGGGTTTTGACAACCTGGCATCTCTGATCCTGTGGGTCAGGGTGTGTGTGTGTGTGTGTGTTATCAAGCACCTTCCCTATGTTCCTGGCAAAAAACACAGAACATAACATGCTTATGGGTACACGCCTATAGCTCCAGCTGAGGCAGGAGGATCGACACTAACCTCAACCACACAGAAAGAACCTGTGCAAAAAACGAACAACAACAACAAATAAAAGAGACAGAGAGAGAGAGGAGAGATAGAGATTGAGGAAGGGAAGGAGGGAGGGAAGGAAGGAAGGAAAGAAGGAAGGAAGGAAGGAAGGAGGGAGGGAGGGAGGGAGGGAAGGAAGGAAGAAAAGAAAAATGGAAAGAACGCTCCCACAGGTGCCCTGCAGCTTCTTGTTTCTTTTAAATATAAAGGAAGTTCAAGGGGGATGACAGTGGAAGTCCTGAATAGGGAAGAAAAGTGTTTCTGCTTTGAGCCCTCTAAGCCCAGATCCTGGTCCTTGTAGTAGCACCACACCAGGCCCTGGAGCAGAGTAAAGACTTTGAGACTCAATCCTCCATCTTGTCATTGGCAGGAGCAGAGAGGAAAGCCCTGGGAACCTCAGAGCATTGTCTTCTCCTGTGACCCCAGAAGGTTGATACCCTGAACCAGGTACATGGGTCGTAGATGTGGCTGTTTTACAGAGCCAAGTGCTGAGGCTGCAATCATGTCTTGCCTTGGAGCTCTGGCAAGGAACCACACCAAGTAATTGCCATTCAGGGCAAAGCTTTGAGCTTCACTCTGCTGCTATATACAGCAGCTGCTTTGGGTCATGGGGTACCATGATTTGGCCTTATTTTTGAGAGATCATTCAGACCAACCCTATCTCTGGTCACATTCAGGTGGCTCAAACCCGGAATCTCAGGACTGACCCTGAGATGGCTGATCCCAGACTTGTCCCTGAAGGAGGCTGCTTCCTCACTAAGGGTCTGGCCAGCATCCTGGGGAGGCAGTGGTAAACCCCAGACCCTGTGCAGTGTCTGCATTAGAGGTCTTACCCATGAGGGTGCTTGTGGGAGTTCACCAAACTGTGCTTTCTGGAGAAACGAAGCTCCTTGCCTCGATCTTTCCCTGACCTCTCCTTCAATATAGAGCTGGCTGTATTGAAACAAATATTCCCTTAATTGGCTGATTGACAATTGCCCTACCCCCACTGCTGATGGCTGGAATGGGGGATCAAGCAGGAGCCTGTAGGAATCCAGGGCTAAAATAAGAGAAAATATCTCCACTGAGACCATGGGACACAATAAGAATTATGCCTTCTGGGCAGTAAATGTGCCAGCCTTGCATACATCGAACTATCCATTACATGAGTAATTGGAGAACCTCTGTGCCTGGTACAAAGTTACTCTGTTTCTCATTACACCCAATGTCTACAAAGCTTCTTTTCCCTAGCACACTGTCACAACTCCCACCCACCTCTCTGACTAATACCAACAAAAGCCATGAGCTTTTGGACTCATGGCCTTTTGCCCCACAGAGAACGTTGGGCCACCTCAGAGCTCCTCAACTGAAGAACTTCCAGTCTTTATCTTTATTTTACATTCGTGTGCCATATTGCCAGATGGGTTGGACTGATACTCTCAGGGGGAGTTTGGTAGGTAGTGACTGTCTAGATACTTCCCTGAGGAGGGGTTGAAAATTTGCTGCTTTACAGGCACTAAAGGAGCCCTCACTGGCTGGACACATTTGGCTATACCCATTGATGCTTGAGTGCTGTCTGAACTCTGGGGGAGTGAGCCCCAAGGCAGGGGCTTTAGAGGGTGTTTTCAATGGGTGGGTAGGGTGTACCCTCAGCCCCTGACTCTGAACAGCCCTCCATAGAACCACACCCTTCTGGGATGAATGATAATAAGGCAGGAAATGAATTCAAGCAAAGCTGTGTTTACCAGAGTCTGCCACCCTCCCATCCCCTCTCTTTCTGCTTTCCCTAGGTGAAAGGCTTCACTAACACTACTGTCTAAAGCACTAAAGATATCCCAAGTGATGTGGTGGTGGTGGCTAATCCCAGAATTTTGGGAGGCTGATGCAGGACTATTGTAAGTTGGAGCCAAGCCTGAACAACTTAGGAAGATCTTGTATCAAAATAAAATTAATAGAAAAGTCAAGGTTATAGTTTGATGCAGAACTCACTACTGAAGAAAAAATAAACAACACAGGAATAATAGAAAGAAAGCCAGAGACGGCCCTGTATAGGGACACCTCAGGTCCCAGGTGCAGTCTGTGGGTGGCCTCCCAAATCAGCAGGGTAGCTCTCTGTCCTCACTTTGGGAGGTGATCAGAGGTGGTTAGGGTAGGGCA
>RJWM01047760.1:0-11785 GCA_004363535.1 Dasyprocta punctata | reverse complement strand
CTGGACCCACTTTGGAGGTAAAGTTGTTACTTTAGCACCACGTCCAGCCCCAGTGGTTCCTGCTTGCTTGTCCCCTTGTCTGTCCTTGAAGGAGGTGCCCTGGGGGAAACATCTCCTTGGCCCTCCTCCAGCCAGCTTATCTGGTTGGCGAGGGGATCTCGAGTGTTGCGAAGCCAGCATTTCCTGTTTTTGAAACATGCCAAGTACCATGTGTTTGAAAATAGAAGCGCAGCTTTCGTGCCACCCCTAGAACAGACTCCAGTGATGTGAGTGTGCCGAGACGCTCCCTGCACTGGGACGCAGCTGTCCAGGAGCAGCCGGACGAGAACCAGGGAGTCCAAAGTGTGCGTGTGCGTGTGTGTGTGAGAGAGGTCGGGTCTGTGGGGAAGGACAGTGGCTCTCAGCGCACCCTACCACTGACCCTTTCAGTGGAGGCAGCTGGTAAACGCTTCCTGCCTCCTGACAGCGGTGGTCACTTGCAGAGTGTTTTGTATTTGAAAGCGTTGTGTTGCTTAGACTAATGTGGAACAGGGCTTGATGGAGCCAAGGGTAAAAGATTTTTTCTGCTTTAAAATCAGGCTCTCCCCCCTCGGATGAGATCCGCACCCTCCGAGACCAGTTGCTTTTACTGCACAACCAGTTACTCTACGAGCGCTTTAAGAGGCAGCAGCATGCTCTGCGGAACAGGCGGCTCCTCCGCAAGGTGATCAGGGCGGCCGCTCTGGAGGAACACAACGCCGCTATGGTGAGGACTTGGGCGCTGGCCTTGGTGTGTGCTTGGCTTTGTGTCAGCGTGGGAGCTGTGCAGAACAGCTGCCGGGTGAGGTCAGAGTGCTTGGTTCGAGCCCTGCCTGCCGGCTGGGGTGGCTGGAACCAGGCCACTTTCACCTCTGAGGTTTAGCTGCAGATGGCTGGGCCATAGCATTCCCTTGTAGCTCCCAGAAGCCATGGAGACGAATGATTTTTTGTGTTTGTTTGCTGGTAATTGGCTCTGATGATGAAAGAATTGAAAGGTAATTTTATTTCTCCAGATGTGCAACCAGTTTCCCTAAAACTATTTCTTGTTATACAATTGAAATTCATACTGTACTGCAGGTATAAAGCCAATGAGATTTGGAGTTAGAGTAGTGGCTCTAACATTTATTTTAGAGAAAAAAATTGGCCTCTCAAAACCTTGTTACCAATTGTATAAGGTGAGTAATTGTAATCGCAGGACTGAAAAATCCTGCCAGTGGCACCTGCTCTGTAAGTTCTGATAGTTGAATGCTCGGTGTCTCAGTGAACTTGATCAGGGCCATGTATTAGAGATCTTATTCCGGTGTTTGTGATTGGGACTTCTGACAGCGTGAGAAACAACCTGACCCCTGAGAAAAACTCCTCACAGCTTACAGTCCGTTTGCTAATGTGAAATTGGGCAAACCTTGACGGAAGCCCCATCAGGCGGTGGTGAGGCGTCAGACTCTGGCTGTAGTTGCGGTCCCAGGTGGCACATGACTGTGGGGCGGGTCTGTGGCTCACTGCCCGTGTGGGACGGTAGCTAAAGTACTGGCATCTCTGATCTCTGCTAGAAAGATCAGCTGAAGTTACAGGAAAAAGACATCCAAATATGGAAGGTGAGTCTGCAGAAAGAGCAGGCCAGGTACAGTCAGCTGCAGGAGCAGCGTGACACCGTGGTGACCCATCTCCACAGCCAGATCAGACAGCTGCAGCACGACCGCGAAGAATTCTACAACCAGAGCCAGGAGTTACAGGTACAGACCGCAGCCCGGCCCAGCCAGCAGAGGAGGCCTGACAGCCACCACGGGGCGGCAGGAGTGCTCCTTACGTGCTCTCCCGGGTCAGCTCACCTGGGCCAGGCACTTCACTCTCTGAGGTCACGGCAGATAGAGTTCAGGCCGCTGCATCTCACTGAGGACAGAAATTCCCCACCTGTGGTCACGGCTGCCTCAGTACGCATTCCCTGTGGAGTCCAAAGGAACGTGCTGGTCCCACTCGTGAGGGAGGCCTGAACTTGGCGACTGCTAGGGAAGCTTAACAGCCGTGTGAAAATGCTGCAGATAGACTTACATTTTTTAAAAAAAATTGCAAATAGTTGCAGTTACTAAGGCCACAAGCACCTGGTGGCACACAGGTCTCACCCTCGGAATCGGAGTGGGCAGTGACACCCTCGTTTCCTGGTTCGTGCTGGTTTCTCACAGTGCTTTTGTACGACAGCAGCCAGAGATCCAGCTCCATCCAGGCACGTGGCGTGGCCCAGTACTGGGCTGTCAGCTGCCTCTAGCTGGTCAGTAGTTCACATTGTGTCCCACAGATATCACCGCGTGTCCCTCAGAGATGTCAGCTGTCTCCATGATCCCCCTGTGCATTTATTTGCTTATAGTCCCAGAGATGTTCATTGTGCAGATTGGGAACTAAGGTCTTTTTTTGTTTTTTAAAAATTAAATAGTAAGGGACTTAGAAATCAACCACAGCTTATTTTCTAAGACAAAGAAGTCAGATGCTGATGGCTCAGCGTTGGAGAGCAGTTGAGGAGCTGGGCACTCCGAGGTCGGCACGGGCTGGCAGCCAGGTGGGCCGCCGGTGCCACCATAGCTTCATGACCACATCTGTTTGCGTAGACGAAGCTGGAAGACTGCAGGAACATGATCGCGGAGCTACGGGTGGAGCTGAAGAAGGCCAACAACAAGGTGTGCCACACGGAGCTGCTGCTCAGCCAGGTCTCCCAGAAGGTGAGCAGGGACGAGCCGCTGCCGCCCCCATCCCTTTGCCGGGGACAGCTTTATTACTCGCGTATTGGGGTTGGGTCCCAGCAGGGTGTGATCCTACGCCCTCGCCTTCAGGAGACATTTGGCAAGGTCAGGTGTTTTTGGTGCTACTGGTAGTTCGTGGCTAGGGTTCCGGCTGCTGCTGAATATGCGCCAGTGTATGAACCGCACCCCCAGCAGAGCGGGGTGAGGCCCGGGCCATGCATATCCCATGGAGCCCTTTCTCACAGTCATGGAAGTGTGCTAGGGTTTTTGAGCCGGGGCCCTCTCTTGGTGGTCAGTGAAGCTGCTGTGCACCATTTACGGCAGGTGACTTTCCCTGGGCCTTCACCATGACCTGACGTCCCTGCTGTGGTGGCCGTGTTCCTGTCCACCTTTGTCCCGCAGCAGTCACCTTGACGTAGGCTGTTCGCGCTGCTTCCCCTTCGCATAGCATAGTTGTAAAGTGCATTCCTGCCCGTTTTTGTTGCTCTTTGGGTGCCTCTGTCCTCACCAGCTGGAGTGCTGGGGCGTTGGAAAACACGAGCATTTCTTATCCCGCCCTAGTGCTGACCTCTTGTGGTCTCTTGTGGTTCCCATTTAATGTTCACTTCTAGTTTTGTGGAGTCCGACTTCTCACAGTCTGTGTTTTGGTCAGCTCTCCAACAGCGAGTCGGTCCAGCAGCAGATGGAGTTCCTGAACAGGCAGCTGTTGGTGCTTGGGGAGGTCAACGAGCTGTACTTGGAACAACTGCAGAACAAGCACTCAGACACCACCAAGGTATGTGGTGCTTTGGAGGCCGAGTTGCAGAGCCAGGCAGTGTGTCACATAGCCCAGCTTTTGTGAGTCCTTCCTCAGAGACGGGGCGCTGTGTCCAGCACTCCTCTCCCTGGCCCTGCACAGGCACTGTCCAGCTGTCCTGAGAGTGTGTGTCCCTCCCTGGGGGGCTCTGAAACGGAGTCTGTGCACATGAAGCACCTGGTAGGGCTGTTGCAGGTGTGAAGGCGTTTCCTCTCTTCCTGTAGAGACCGTGGGTGTGTCCTGTCTGTACTGCACGTGGGCCGTTGTCTCTTCCTTTTCTTGTTGAGTCTAATCTCTGCTGATGGTCGTACAGTCCTGACACCAAGGCCCACAACCAGATGATCTTACGTTAATTAGCGCCTCGCCAGTGGCGTCAGGACAGAGTTCCCTGTCACTTTATAAACAGCCTCGGGGAATGTCGGGAACGAGTTGGAGATAAGACTTTTAGTAGGAAATGCTCAGCTGCTGTCACGGCTTCTTCATCACACAGGCCCTCTCTTCAGGATTTCTTGAGCTTCTGTTTGTCTCTTTTGGACATATATAGATACCAAAAAAACATGTCTTTTGGACTTGGCTCTCAGACTCCCCCTAGAAGGGTGTTCCATGTGGAACTTCCTAGACACAGGCAGTTGTGGAGGTAGCGTGGCTGTGGGGGAAGGAAGGTGGGAAGCAGACCCAGGAGACCTCTGAAGGAGCTTGTGGAGGGCGCTGCTGATGCTTCCCAGAAGTGGGGATGGGAAGGCTTCGGTGGCGTGGGCGCCGTTGGGTGTCCTTGGATGCTTGGGGACCTGTTTCACAGTAAAACATGGATGCTGCTGCTGGCTCAGTTGTACTCCACCAAATGGCTTCACGATGCGGAGTTTTATTGTTTCACTTGACGGGAAGTCCAGAGTCAGGCAAGTTTCAGGTTGGTCAGGTTGGCAGTTGGAAACAGTATCAGGGAGCCAAACTCTTCACCTCTTCTGCACCGTCCTGCCTGTCCTGTCAACTCTGTGTCCCAGCCGGCTGTTTCTGTGGTTGCCAGGTTGTGCCTGAGAGGCACTTGTCCTGGGCAGATACCTGGCGTCTTAAAGAAGAGAGCATGTCTTCTGGGTCTCGCTCAGCGGGAGACCTTTCCCAGAATCCTCTGCATACTTCACATGACTCTGCCAGGATTGAGTCATGTGCTCACTAGAGTCTGTCTTCACCTTGAGTCAGCTAGGCTTTGCTTCCGGGCCTGCAGCTGGGGTTGGTCCTGTTCAGGCCAGCAGAGGAGGAGGGGCAGGTACCTGACAGTCAGGTGGGATGGTTGGTTGGCTGGTGAGGTTACTGTGAGCTCATGGACCTTCCTGTTGCAGTTCCTTGAATGCTTAGCCATAAGTAAATACATAAATAAATCCCCGGAGGCCTGCTCCAGAGCGTCCCTTACATGAAATGACGTATTTGCTTACTATCGTCCCATGCACTTTGATCGTGTCTAGATTACTAATACCTACTGAATGTGCTAGTAGATAGTTGTTACACTGTATCATTAGGGAACAGTGGCAGGAAAGTCCCTGCACACTTGGCACAGTTTCTTTTTCGAACATTTTCGATTTGTGGTTGGCTAACTCCATGGATGTGGAGGGCTGACTGCAGTTGCTTGTGACCCACGTCAGACATCAGACGTGTTGTCCTCACCTGTGTTGGTGTCTGGCACCGCTTAGCACAGCCGGAATGGCCACACGGTCTCACAGCAGCTGGAGCGTCAATCTGTTACAGGGTGTACCCCTGAAACTTGTGTTTACTGGTCAGTTTCAGGGCCAGAAGCCTTCATGCAAGTTCACTTCCTTGCACTTGTAGTTTGCTACCTTTTTAAAAAAGCAGATGGGCCAGGGATTTAGCTCAGTGGCGTAAGCACCTGCCTGGCAAGCATGAGGTCATGAGTTCGATCCCTGGTACCAAAAAAAAAAAAAAAAAGCAAAAGCAAACATATGGCTATGAGTTTTATGTTATACACATTTTACCGTCGTAATCACACACACATAACTCATGCTGTTAGAAAATTATCCTTCCCCCTTCTCTCTGCACATCAGTGTACCCTTGAGCTGAGGTTGCAGCTGCGGGGAGGCTGTCTGCCTGGGCGTCACTGACCGACCTCATAGCGGATCCATCTACACGTGCTGCTTCTGCGGAGCAGGCCTGCCCCATTCCTGTTACCTTCCCTAGCTCTGCCTCAGCTGCTGTTAGGAGAGCGAGACAAATAAAATAGCAGATAACGCACAGTGCCAGCATCACATCTGAGAACACGGCGTGTGTCACTAGGTGTGTTCCAGTGTATTTGCGTGGTTGACTGCTGCATCATCTGCTTTTGTGTCTTTTATGATGCCATATCCTTTTCTAGCAACGTACAACTACAAGGTGTACTTCATGGAATTGCTCCCCAATGAGGTGTTTCCAGCTCTTAGCTATTACAGATACACCAATGTTTATTTTTGTTTGTTTTAATATATTTATTACAACAGATCCAATTCACATCTGACTGGCTTTGTTTCCTCTTTCCCCTCCCACAGCCTTGTTCACTGGGCCATTTCCTTCTGCCCAAGCAGTCGGTGTGCGCTCAGCGCACACGCTCAGCAGCACTTTTAAGTCCATTCTCACAGGCTGAGAATGGGTTTTCAGTAATTTGCACACACGAGTGGGTTACGCTCAGTCTCTGCAGTGTTAGGCTCCTGTGCATAGGAATGGGAAGGTTATAGAAAGTGCCATAGCGACAGTGCCTGAAGGGAGGAGGAAAAGGGGAGTCTTCAAAAATGGGTCTGTGCCGGCGTGGGGCGCACGCCTGTAATCCCAGCACTCGGGAGGCTGAGGTAGGCGGAGCGTTGTGAGTTCGAGGCCGGCTTGGGCTACAACGCGAGCGCAAGGCCGGCCTGAGCTACACAGTGCGACCCTGCCTCAAAAAAATAAATAAATAAATAAAAAAACCAGGGCTGGGAGTTTGGCTCAGTGACTTAAGTGCCTGTCTGACAGGCGCGAGGTTGTGAGTTCAATCCCCGGTGCCACCAAGAAAAAAAAAAAAAGGGTCTGCAAAATTAGCTTTAAAAAAATGGGGGGGGGGGTAAGGGTAATTTATTATTCAGAAATCTTGCATTTTCAAAAATTCAGTGCAAGTGCCAGGCGTTCTGTGTCTAAGGATATGATTTTGAACCATATGGGCAGTGATGATTATTTTTGTACAAAGTGTTCACGGTTCAGATTATTTTCTTTGAGTTAGTCCTCAGGGAAGTTTCTAGGTTAATACCTAACCAGCTTACTTTCTCAGAAAGTTGTACTTGCTTATATTTCTCCCACTGGGGTACTAACGTGCCCTCTCAAAGCTTGTGATGTCTTTTCAAAGTGGATAAGGTGTGTTCATTTTCTATAATAAGTGCTCACTGCGGTCTCTTAGGAAGTGGAGATGATGAAAGCTGCTTATCGGAAAGAACTAGAAAAAAGTAGAAGCCACGTTCTCCAGCAGAATCAGAGGCTTGATACCTCCCAGAAACGGATTTTGGAACTGGAATCTCATCTGGCCAAGAAAGACCACCTTCTTCTGGAACAGAAGAAGTACCTGGAGGATGTCAAGGCCCAGGCCAGGTAACTTCCACGGGAAACGCCCGGGCAGTGAGGGGCTCTGGTCAGCGGGGCTTCCCATCCTCCGGGCGGCACTCTGTCTTTCAGGGGGCAGCTGCAGGCTGCAGAGAGCAGGTACGAGGTTCAGAAAAGGATCACCCAAGTGTTTGAGTTGGAGATCTTAGACTTGTACGGCAGGTTGGAGAAAGATGGCCTCCTCCATAAGCTCCAAGAGGAAAAAGCAGAAGCAGCGGAAGCTGCAGAAGAAAGGTAAGCGCCAAGAGCTGTTCCTGGCCTTGCGATGAAGCTGCTGGTAGCAGAGCCGGGACTGTGTGGCACGACATTGGCAGTGGCAGTTGCAGCCTGTCGGAGGGGTCCTCAGTGCGCTGTCTTGCGGAGAGCTACCCTGACTCACCTTACCTCTCAGTGCCCGGCAATCTTCCCACCTCCACTTCTGGCTTCTGTCGCGTGGCCTGCCATTCGCACTGGAATTGCCGTCTCGGATCCCTCATCGTAACTGAGGTTCCTGTGTGCCCTCTCTTGCTTGGCTTCGCTGCTACACAGCAGAGTGGGCCAGCAGGGTTCAGGTGCAGTGGGAGCAGGTACCCGTGTAGTGCCGCATCTCCCCAGCATGGATGTCAGAGTCACTGACTCCTTTTTCCTCCCCGATTTCTTGCAGGCTTGACTGTTGTAATGACGGCTGCTCAGATGCCATGGAAGGGCACAATGAAGAGGCATCTGGGCACAATGGTGAGACCAAGACCCCCAGGCCTGGCAGCACGCGGGGGAGTAGTGCAGGCCGAGGAGCTGGAGGCGGCAGCAGCAGCAGCAGCAGTGAGCTTTCCACCCCAGAGAAACCCCCAAGCCAGAGGGCGGGCCCCTTCAGCAATCGGAGGGAAGCCGCCATGGGCGAGCCCACCCCTGGCATCCCGACCGTCGGTTCGCTGCCCAGTTCAAAAAGCTTTCTGGGCATGAAGGCCCGAGAGTTGTTCCGAAACAAGAGTGAAAGCCAGTGTGACGAGGACGGCACGACCATCTGCAACCTCTCTGAGAGCCTAAAGACAGAGCTGGGCAAAGACTTGGGTGTGGAAGCCAAGACTTCCCTGAACCTAGACGGCCCGCACCCCTCGCCCCCCAGTCTGGACAGTGTCGGACAGCTCCGCATCATGGACTACAATGAGGCTCATCACGAACACAGCTAAGGGCGAGGCTCAGTCAGTGTTAACTTGCGTCTTGTTGGCCTAGAACAGGAAGTGTGAGTGCATGTTCAAGGCGTTCCTGTCTCCAGGGCTTGAGTGGTTGCTCATGTGGAAATGGGAGAGAGGTCCTTTTGAGATCTGACCAACTGTGGAACGGTTTTCAGGTCTGACATTGAAATGCCTCTTCACCTTCCCTCACCCTTACCCCAGACCTTTCATTTACCCCTCAGTGTGTACTGATCGAGGGCTGGCTGATGTTCCTCAGTAGCTGTGTTTTCTTCTTCTCCCCCAATGGTTACGTCCTTTGAACCTGTGCAATATGAGGCCAAATTCCACCTCCGAGTCTGGCACCGCTCTGCTTTCCTGAGGCTCAGGTCACTGGGTGGCTCTCAGTCAGGCCGGGCAGTTGGTGGCACTGCAGGTGAGTCCGGTTTGTCCCTTCTGTGAGGGTGTGGCCTGCGGAGTGACTGTCTTCACGGGAAAGCGGCTGTGGGGACTTTGCCCTCTGTTCTGGTCCTGAAGTTCAGCATCTCCAGCAGCAGATTTAGAAAAACAGTGGTTCGTTCATCCTTCTATTCTCTTGGTGGTTCTAATCCACTGCGGAGGGAGTTCTGTGTGAACAAGCGCTTGTTGTTTCACAAGTGAAGCCGGCACCGTGGAGGCCACACTTTTTTGTCCTTGTCCTTTAGGAAAGCTCTTGTCCCTCCTTCCCCCACTACCTCTTATTTATTTGGTGTTTGCTTGAATGCTGGTACCATGCTGAGCCCAGGTGGGTGAGGGGGTGCAAGCCCATGCCCCAGGTGGCAGGGAAGTCACTTGGAGAGGTCCCAGGAGCTCTTGAGGGTGGGGAGCTGCGCCTCTTGGCTGCTGTCATCTGCTGAGCCTTTGGTTTAGCCCTTTGGTCTGGCTGCCTTCCCAGGAGTGCCCTGCACCTCATTTGTGTCACCTGCTTTGTGACTGCAGCAGAGAGGCTGCAAAGGCCCAAAGTTTCTTCAGAGCTCCCGTGACCACTTTCCCGGCTGGGGCTGCCTCACTATTGCTTGACAATTCTGAGTCACCAAAAAGGTAGCAGTCTTTTCACGCCATTTCTAGCTTTGAGGGCGGCTCTCTCAGGAGCTTGGTGTTGTGAATGGCAGAGCAACCGAAAGCAGAGTACAGAAGGGAATTGGCAAAGGCCGACTGCCTGTACCCAGTGGGCTGCCCTACGTGCTCCTAGAGGTGACACCAATCAGACACTGGTGTCGGTGGGAATCCAAACCCGACAGATGCTCCTGAATAAAAGCTAGAAGCCTAAGAGCTGATGTCTGGTATTCCAGCCCAACCCAGGAGAAACTAGGCAGAAAGGAGCCCTGTTTCTGTTCTTTCAGAGAAAAGAAGGGTTCAGCCATGAAGAAAAAGAAACCAATGGTACGAAACCATCACTGTCTGTGGAAGCTTCCAGCACCTGAGGGGGCAGGTCCTGTCTTTTTTTTTTTTTTTTCAGCCTGGCAGTGAGTATCCTAGCATCCCTGACTCATGGGAACCAGACCAGTAGAGCTTTGGCATTACCATGGTGATAGTGGTGCAGCCCTGCTGGGGACAGTACTTGTGTGACTGACCCACAGGCGGCCTGGGGGAGGACATGGCTATGCGTCTAGTTCAGCTTACAGTCCAGTGCAGCCGAGCTTCCTGCTTCCGTGTCGGAAAAGGACGACGTGAACAAATTGGGAACAGGAAGGAAATGTTACAGGTTAGGTATCAAAGTCAGTTTGAAATGCTTTCCCTCCTCCCAAGCCTAAGAGATCTGTGCTGCAGAACAAAGATACCAGGCACTATGACAAAAGCCTTTTCCTTAATTAGCAAAGGAAAATGTACGAGAGAAAAATCGATTTTGAAGACAGATCGTGAACTACAGGGAAAGAACATGGAGGCACTGCGGCACCTGCTCGGGTGCTCCCCACAGCTCCTCCAGCCCGGCCATCTGTCTCCCCAGCTCTGCAGCCCGTGGGCCTGGGGCCTTCCTGCTCATAGCCCTTTATGTTCAGGAGGCCGTGGCTGTAGTTAGCTAAGCTGCAGTGGTTGATAACTTGGAGCCACAGGGAAGTTGCTCTGCTGCAAACGTAGGCTTTTATATTGCAAAGCACTCCGGTGTGGAGGGTAGAGCTCACTCTCATTTGGAAGGTGATGGGCCAGCCAGGAGCTGCGTGCCGCCGGATGCTGCATCATGGGCTGGTGCTGCGGGCACGGTAAGGACAGGAAGGTGGCAGGTCGGAGCGAAACTCCCGAGGGCAAGCGAGGCCTGCGCACAGGCACGAGAGCAGCTTGTGGGCTGGCAGCGCCTGTCCTGACCCTGGCCGGCGAGCCTGGGGTCGGTGGTGTTGGGAGTGGGTGGCCTCTGTCCTGAGCCGCTGTGATCCCATGCTGTGAGGGTCAAGACGCGCGACTTTCACCCCTTCTGATGCCATCAGGGTCAGCAGGGCCACAGGGAGCCAGGTCTGGGTCTCAGCCAGCCCGGAATCTACTTAAGAAGAAGCGCTGCTGTGTTGTCTGGGGCGTGGGGGAAGAAGGAAAAGGAGTAGGAAGGTGCAGAGGAAATGCGCTCCTGGGGCTGCCACAGGAAGCAAGCACGGGTCTCTGATAGGACCTTCTGGGGTTCTTAGATGCTCCTGATAAGGCTGTGCCATAAGGTGTATAAAAATTGTTACGTGGACTTGGGAGAAATATATGGTGGTGAATATGAGGAGGCTCAAAAGGAGATGGTGTTGGGGACATTTCTTAGATGCAGAGGTTCTAAGAGGAGCCCTGGGAGGTGCTTGCTCGGACATCGTCACTAAGGTGGGGCCGGGGACTTCTCTGGGTGCTCCACAGCTTCCGGGAGAGGGGCCGCCTGGCCACTGGGAGTGTGCAGTCCACAGTGTGGTCAGGGACCAGCGGCCTAGGCCATTCTTAGAAGGTACCGTGTCAGCCCAGGACAAGCTGGAAGCCACTGACAAGTTAGAAAACTTAGCTTTCTCCTGCCCTTCCCGCCACAGTCAGAGGCCAGAGCTTCCCTGGGCAGAAAAGCAGCCAAGCCCCAGACCGAGCACTGACAGCACCTCACAGTTCCCGGTGCTTTGGTTGAGAAGGGTGGAGGTGCAGCCATTATTCAGAGAGGGTGTGCAGTGGCTGTGGGGGAAGCATCCGTGGCTGGACCACAGAGCTCAGCCTGGCATCAAGGGTAGAAAAGTGGGTGCGTGTTTCTGCACTGACAGTAAAACGAGTGTTCTATGGCCAGCTGGTGGGAATGTCCTCCGAATACCAGAACCCACCCCTGAAAGCCAGAGAGAGCTGGAGAGCAGGCGGAAGTTTCAGGGGAGGATGTTGGTGTTTCTTGTTAGCACGAAGCGAGCGGGAGGCAGTGTGGTCAGGCCGGGGAGGTTTGGGCACAACATGAGCCCAGCCCCCCTGGAGAGGGTGCCCCCGGGAAGCCGGCGTCTGTCCGAGGGTGCAGA
>RJWM01047759.1:0-11759 GCA_004363535.1 Dasyprocta punctata | reverse complement strand
GGCTTGGATCTTGAACTTCTCTCTAGGTCCCTGGTCCTTATCCTCAGCCTCCTGCCTCCGCCATGGGCCACTGTGTAGCAGGTTGCTATACCCACCCATCTGCTGCTTGCTCAGAGCCACCTCTTCTGCCCTAACCTCCCAGGAGCCTTTTTTGCCAGTCTGAGTGGGGACCCTAGAGATGGACTTCACATGCTGATTTGGTTTTGGCCTCATCTTTTAAGTCACAGGGGTTTCTCAAGAACACAAGGGCTCTAGTGTCCTGTCGTTGCCAGGACTGTGACACGAGGGAGCCCCCTGTCCACCTCAGCTTTGAGAAATATGGCAGCTGTTCTTGCCATAGTGACTGCAAGAATGTAACCGTGGTACCCTGGAGTGGCCCTGGCTGCAGGCTGTGCACAGAGCCACCTCACTAAGGTCACACAGTATGCGTCCCGGCAAAGTGGGCCACATCAACATTGCTTTACAGATGAGGCAACTGAGGCACAGAGAAGAGGGGATGCTTTCCCTCAGTCACTTGGCTGGTGAGAGGCTGGGAAAAAGCCCAGACCTGACTGTCTTTCCTTTCCCTGCTTAAGTGACCTTGTACGCTGGTCCGGGCCCTCGTGAAAGTGGGGGTCCCTCTGGGAACCTGGCCTGTGTGGCCCCTCCGCAGGCTGGCTGGGCATTGCTTGTGGTGCGCTCAAAGCTGGTCCTTCCAGAGAGAGGGTCTGCAGTGAAGAATGGAAGGCCGGAAGCAAGGAGAACGTTCACAATGTTTATGGCTGTCTCCCCGGTGCAGGTTTATTTTCGAGGTCTTGTGCTTGGGTGGCCGTGGAAAATATTAGACCGCACAGCGAAACCTGAGGGGTTGTTAATTCAGAAATGGAGAGGTGATGATGAGAATAAAAACCAAATTCCATCTCCAGCAAATGTTAGAAAGTCAACGGACAATCAGAGCAGACCCCCGGAATCTTTCTAGTACTGAGTCCAAATGAAAAACAACAAAACGGACATATATCTGCGAGAGCAGGGGCTCTTGGTCCTGCTTTTAATTGCACCTGGAAAAGAGCTTAATTTCTCAGCCAATTTCTCCATCATCTTTGCAAATCTTGGGCTGCTCAGGTCTCCGGGGGTTTGTGTAATAAAGCAGGCTGGTTAAGGGGCATGCTTCTGCATTAACGAATCTTTCCACACTGGCTGGGCCTGAGAATTATGTAAATGTTTACTGTAATTAAGAGATAAAGTTGTCACGGTGCAGTATTTTGGTTGCTGGTTTGGAGTTCCTGCCTTGGATAGTCACCTGAGAAGGAAGGGGAACAGGAAGAAGCAGCGAGATGAAATGTGTGCAGTACCTGTAGTTAACCCCGGGCACACCTGCCTGGCTTTAACGCAGCCGCTAACTGGAGTGGAAGCGAGAGCCTGGCCACGCCGGGTACACTCGCAATGCAGCCTTGGGCTGAGAGTAGGGTTTGTTGTGCTTGATCCCAAAGATGGGATGATATGTGGAATCTCAGGACCCCTATTTTGTTATATATGTTTGGATTTTGGAGGGAATGCTGTGGTGAATTGTAGCACTTAAAGAAATTGAAGTATATTTTTCATATAGTGGACAGCTCATATCTTTTTGAAAAGTAGCTTTGCTGAGGGTTACTGGATACACAATAAACTGCACATGTTTGAAGTATGGACATATGCATAACCATTGCCACAGTGACATAGTCAACATATAAGCCTGGCGTGGTGGCACAGGCCTGCAGTGCCAGCCCTCTGGGTGGCCGAGGCAAGAGGATCACAAGTTCAGGCCAGCCTAGGCAATTTAGCAATTTAGCAAGAACTTTGTCTTGGTGGGGTGGTGGTTGGGATGTAATAGCTCAGTGCAAAGGCCCTGGGTTTGATCCCTAGTACAGAAAAAAGGCCGTACAAGGAGAGTAAACATATCCATTGCTCCCCAGGGCCTCCTCACGTCTCCTTATGATCCCTCCCACCTACCTCCCACTGTCCCCCATCCCCAAGCAATCACTGATTTGCTTTCTGTCACTAGCAAAGAGTTTGCATCTTCAAGAGTGTTATAGAAATGGAGTCATTTGATTCTCTAGCTGTTTGTACTGGGTGTAATGATTTTGAGAGTCAGCCATGGTGCATGTGTTGATCATTTGTTGCCGAGAAGAAGCCCGCACGAACACCCTACCTCGTGTTTAGCTATTCCAAACGAAGCTGCTGTGGATGTTCGTGTGTTATGCTTGTGTACACACGGTATGTTTCCATTTTACTTGAGTGAACAGGAGTGGAAAGCCTAGGTCACAGGGCATAAGTTTAACTACATAGATAAGAAACAGATGATTTTCCAAAGTGGTTGTACTGTTTTGCCCTCTTATCAGAAATGTATGGGAGTTCCAGTTGCTCTGCCTCCGTGTCAACATTTGGTGGTTTTTTTTCTTATACTGGGAATTGAACCCACGACCTTTGCACTGAGTTATATCCCCAGCCCTTTTTTATTTTGAGACAAGGTCTTGCTAAGTAGCTAAATTTTCCAGACTGGGCTTGAGCTAGCAATTCTCCTGACTCAGCCTCCCAGAGTCATGAGATTACAGGTGTGCTTCATCATGCCCAGCCATGTGTGGGGCCCATGCCTATAATCCTAGCTCTCAGGAGGCTGAGGCAGGAGGAACACCATGTGTTACAGGCCAGCCTGGGCTACTCATTGAACTCGAGGCCAGCCTAAACTATATAGTGACACCCTGACTCAAAAAACAACAACAACAAAAATTTATTTGTGTGTTCTTTAAAACTTTATAAGGCATGTGATTATATACATATGTAAAAAATTCATCAAGTGTACAATCAAGGTTTCTGCATCTATGTAGTGAAACTGTGCTTCAAAAACAAAGCAAAAGATTTCTTCATTTTACTTTGTAAATTATTTTCAATAACATACAGATGGTGCTTGACTTATGATAGGGCTACCTCTCATTAGATCTATTGTAAGTTGAAAATGCATTTAATATGTCGAGCTGGTTACCATGTATCCTAGCTTAGCCTTGCCTTCCTTAAATGTACTCAGAACACTTCTACCAGCCTACAGCTGAGCAAGACCATCTGACATAAAACCTATTTGATAATAACATGTGGAATATCTCCAGTAATTTGTTGAATACTGTATTGAAAGTGGAAAAAAACGGCTGTGCAGTATGCTTTCATACCATGGAAAAGTTGAAAAATGAGAAGCAGAACCATCATAATTTGGGGACCGTCTGTACTATAAAAGCTTTACAGGGAGAAGACTCCCTTGACATTAAATCGCCACCACCTACATCCTTCTAAATGACTTTCCAGTCAAGCCAGGGGGCCAGCCCTTTTAAGGATGACTGCCTAGAACTGATGGCTGGGTGAGGCCTGCTAGGTGTGAGGCAAGCAGGGACCTCAGGCTGGTGTCAGCACAGCTGAGTCATATAGGTTCTTGGATCCTGGAAAATTGTGCCGTGGGCATCTTTTTGAGGTTGTTCTTTGAAATCCTAAAGATGAAAGCTTTGCAAGCTGTGGCCACTCCTCACTGCAATGGAGATGGCAGCTCTCAGGCAGAGGAGAGGAGGCTGCTTCCTGCATTGGGGGGTGGAGTGGGGGCCCACTTGGGTTCCCTGAGTGCTGCCTCTCTTCCCACAAATGCCCCAGCTTGGGGCTGGAGCTGCTGGCTTTGCTGTGTGTCTTGGCAATTTCTAAGTCTGCTTTTATATCTCTATGCTGGCCAAAAATCCACATTGGAGGCAGCCCAGGGCACCTGGTTCAGGGTGCCCACCCCAGGGCAGCACTGCCCACCACCCAGCGGCATTTGGGAATGGGTCCTTGTGGTTTTGGTGGTCCCAGTGTCAGGGGACCATTCTGGCACTAGTGAGAAAGGACAGTCCTGTGCAGTGAAGGATCATCCCTCCCCAAATGCTAATAGTGGCTTAGGATGGGAAATGAGTTGGTTTTGATAAGAATGAGTTGATTACTGAAGTGGTAGATATTCCTGTTCTCTCAATACAGTGTTATGTTTTATATAGTGTGTCAACCTGAGAAGTCTAGAAGCTTAATTAAGTAACTCAGCAGCTCTACATCCTGGGGTGTAGAGCACAAGCAGTTACCTGTTCATTGTGTCAATTTGAGAAAGTCAGAAGTTTAACTGAGAGACTCGGCAGGGAGCCAGGGTTCTTACTTTGTAAATATCCTCATCCTGTGCAAAGGAAGGCAAGGAGAATTGTGAATGCTACACCCACCCTGGAGGGAGTGGGTGTCCTGTGTACAATATAAGGGAGAAAAAGAGGCTTCCTGTTGCCCCTTTTTACTCTGGCTGCTTTTGCTCGGCTGCTGCCTTGAAGTGTTGTCCCTGTGCCATGCTACCCTGCCTTGGAGCCAGCTGATTATGGACTGAAACCTCCAAAAACTGTAAGAGAAATAAATCTTTCTTTCCTTAATTTTGGGCATCAGGTATTTTGTCCCAGCAGTGAGTGAAAAGTAACTGAGACAGAATTTGGTAACAGAAGAGTGGGGTTGCTGCTCTGACTATATCTGACCATGTGGAAGAGCCTTTGGGAATGGCTTGTGGGAAGAGTTTGGAAAGGTTTGGAGATGTTGCCTACATGCATAGAACTGAAACAGCTTAGACTGTTCTGTAGAAGAGATTCTGGTCAGAGCTCAGAAGACTAGAAGGCTGATAGCCTGCTGGTAAAGACCAGGCTTGGGAGGTTTCTGCTGGGAAGAAGGACTGCATTGGTTGTTGGACTCCACATGATGTGTGTTATGGCTTGGTGAAAAGTTTATCTGCATTCTGCCTGTGCCCAGAGACTTTGCCTGAGACTGAGATTAAGGGCGATAGACTGATTAGTTTGGCAAAAGAAATTACAAGACAGCTGAATGTTGTAACGGTGCCCTGGCTACTGTTGGGGGCTCTTAGCCAGATTTATGTTGGGAATCAAGAGCAAAGAGCCCAACATGGTGATTTAAAACCTTGTGAGTTTGGCCAGGAAGCTGTGGACTATAAAGATAGAGTTGAGACCTCGACTGCTGAGAAGGAACAGAGAAATAAAAAAGATGGCCTGGGGGCATCCCAGGAAGCAGCGGGTCTCTACCATTTGCAGCCTCAAGCTGGCAAAGGAGAAAGAGTTTGCTCAGAGGAAAAAACCTCAGAGGATCATGTTCCAGAATGGCAGCAGTGACTGCACCAGGTTTCAGAATGGAGACAGCATAGAGAGTCTGTTCCTCAGAAGCAGGTTCAGAGTGCCCAGCAATCCAGGCACTCGACGCCTACAGCCAAGAGAGAGGAAAGCCTGGCTACTGCTCCAGCTGGCAGTAGACCTTGGCATTATCCACATCGTGCAAGGGTTCTGAGATTTAAAAGGCTTCCACCCTGATTTCAGAAGGCCTAGGAGGCCAGGCAGTGTGCCCCTGAGAGGGCAGTGTGTGAAGCTGTGAGTGTGAAGCCAAAAGTGCAATGGAGAACTCAGAAGTTTGGAAAAGCCAGGAACGTGGATCATCTAAGGAAACCTGCAATAAGGGAGTAAAGTTAGCCCAAGAGAGAAGCTGTGGGGTTGGTAACCACCAGAAGTGCCATGGGGTTGGAACCACACAAGCCCTTTGGAGCTCACAATTTGCCACACATTGTCTCAAATGGTTCACATGGAACTATAGGACTTAATGTTTGCCCTGCTGGATTTTGGTCTTGCTTTGGTTCCAATGCTTTGTATACCCCATTTGTAACTTTTGGAATGGTAATGTTTATCTTGTGCCTTTATATGTTGGAAGTGTTTTATCTCATTTTCATTTGTACAGGGGGCTACAGTTAAGAGTTTGTCATAGATCTCAGAAATTTGGGCCTTGGACTTTTCAGCAATGCTGAAACTGTTAGGACTTTGGCAACTCTTGCAGATGGACTAAATCCCTTTTGCATAAAGGGATGTGCATGAGTCTCAGGGTACAAGGACAAAATGTTATGTTTCTAATGTAATATAATGTTGACAGACTTAATGCTGGTTCTTATGGATTGTTAAGATGTGTTATAATGTTCAAGTTACAAAATGTTAAGAATAAGCATGCCTTTGTATCTGGAGACTGATTTAAAGAAATGCATCTGGTTGCCAAGTTGACAAGGGGTGGATTGTTATGGTGTATACAATGTGTCAACTTGAGAAGTCTAGAAGCTTAATTAAGTAACTCAGCAGCTCTACATCCTGGTGTGTAGAGCACAAGCAGTTACCTGTTCATTGTGTCAATTTGAGAAGGTCAGAAGTTTAACTGAGAGACTGGCAGGGAGCCAGGGTTCTTACTTTGTAAATATCCTCATCCTGTGCAAAGGAAGCCAGGAGATCTGTGAATGCTACACCCACCCTGGAGGGAGTGGGTGTCCTGTGTACAATATAAGGGAGAAAAAGAGGTTTGCTCTTGCCCCTTTTACTCTGGCTGCTTTTGCTCAGCTGCTGCCTTGAAGTGTTGTCCCTGTGCCATGCTACCCTGCCTTGGAGCCAGCTGATTATGGACTGAAACCTCCGAAAACTGTAAGAGAAATAAGCCTTTCCTTCCCTAATTTTGGATGTTGGGTTTTTTGTCCCAGCAATGAGTGAAAAGTAACTAAGATATACAGTATCTGGAATTTGTCTTGGGATATGTCCATCGGATCCTTGGGATTTCATTGGCTGCTCCTATACTACACGGCTTTGGTTAAGAAACCTGTCTGGAATATCAAAATACATGTGGAATACTCAGAAGAATGAAACCCTTAACACATGTATTTATTTATTTTCAGATATTGTGTCACTCTGAGGTTCAGGTTGGGCTTGGAATTGTAATCCTCCTGCCTCAGTCTCTTGAATGCTGAACCATTTCTATATTAAACATTGCACTTATGCTTTGGCCCCTTTCTTTCTTTCTTTCTTTCTTTCTTTCTTTCTTTCTTCCTTCCTTTCTTTCTTTCTTTCTTTTTTTTTTTTTTTTTTTTTTTTTTTTTTTTTTTTTTTTTTTTTTTTTTTTTTTTTTTTTTTTTTGGTACTGGAGATCAAACTCCATGGCCTCATACTTGCCAGGCAGGCACTTGTGCTGCTGAGCTAAATCCCCAGCCCTATTTTGGCCCATTGCTAAAATATTCTGGCACTTGAACACAAAGTACT
This sequence comes from Dasyprocta punctata, assembly GCA_004363535.1. NCBI lineage: Eukaryota > Metazoa > Chordata > Mammalia > Rodentia > Dasyproctidae > Dasyprocta > Dasyprocta punctata. The sequence continues at coordinate 4,644 of RJWM01047759.1, read as the reverse complement.
AGAGATGTTTAAAGAATAGAATTCACAGCCGAATGTGGTGGTTCACACCTGTAATCGCAGCACTCAGGAGGCTGAGGCAGGAGGATCGCTGCAAGTTTGAGATCAGCCTGGGCTACAAAGTGAACTCAAGGCCAGCCCGAACTACATAGTGAGACCTTGTCTAAAAAAAAAAAGAACACAGTTCATCTGGGCACGGTGGCTCATGCCTATAATCCCAGCGTTCAGGAGGCTGTGGCAGGAGGATCACCATGGTTTGAGGCCAGCCTGAGCTACATAGTGAGTACAAGACCAGCCTGAATTATGTGAGACCTGTCTCAAAGTGTGTGTGTGGGGAGACAATAGGGTTCATTTCAAAATCACTAAATATATTCTAGTCTTTTTCAGTTTGCATTTGCTTTTTTGAGAATTCATTTTGTACCTAATAGTTCAAGGAAACTTGAACTGCTGTATTGATCATGCCAGGAAGCTTGGGGTTAGGGGCACTGGGTTGGGAGAGACCTGGCCTGCATGACCAAGGTAGGTCTGATGACAGTGCGGAGCAGGGAGCTGCAGTTTTCTGACATTAAATATTAACATCAGGTATTAATAATGAAGGCTGCCAATTCCTTTTGCAGTGGTGCCAAGCGCGGCTCTCCCCAGCCTGAAAGCCTGGCAGGCTTCCGGCCTTTCCCTGCCTGAGCAAAGTGGCCAGAGCCCCTGCTTGCTAAGGTCAGGAAAGGTAAGGAAAACAAGCCTGCGTTGTCACCCAGAGAGGCAGGACTGGCAGCCTGGGCCCCCAGCACACCACTCATTGTCCTCTTGGTCTAGCAGAAGGTAGTGGGGTAGAGGGAAAAGCAGGAGGTGGATGCATGTGGTGGAACGGACCATGGGGCTGGGGAAGAGCTGCCTCCTGCCAGGGGTCCCCAGGGAAGTGGCACTGGGAATCCTAGTGCTACTTCCCCAAGTGGCCCCTGTTCCCATGGCCTGGTGGTTTCGCTTCATCAGCATCTCCCTATTCTGGGTCAGAAGATCTCAGCTGGAGAGATGGGTGGCAAAGCATATGCCACACACACTGTGCCCATGCAAGCCTGGGCCACACAGTCCCTGACCACGAGGCCTTTGGCCACACAGGCCCGGGCCTCACACATTCTGACCTCAATGACCCTCACCTTGCCTAGCCACCCCTGGTTTCCCTGTGTGATCCAGGGTGTGGCCAGCAGTAGCCCATGGGCCTGTTTAGCATTGGTGGATGTGGACAAAAGAAGGCCCAGTTGACCTTGACCTTAGGTCCAGGAGCTAGGCTGGCTGAAGCCTGGGCTAAGAGCTGGAAAATTAAACACTCCGTGATCTCTTGCACAATAAAACACACGAGGACTCGAATGTGAAGTAGCCCCCCATTTTCCACGCTCCATTTATGGATGATCGTGGTGTGTTCACTTAGCTTTAATAAAACCTTGTCCTTACCTCTGGACGTTTCCCCTTCCCGGCTTTCCCCAGGGGGTGATGGTAAAGAGTGGGGGAGGAGTCGGGTGTGGCATCCCAGGCCTTTAATCCCAGCTTCTCTGGAATATGAGGCACAAAGATGGAAAGTTCCAGTCTATCCTGGGCAATTTATTGAGACCCTGTGTCAAGGTAAAATAAAATATAAAATAAAATAAAGTAAAGTAAAATAAGAAGGGTTGGGCATGTAGCTCAGTATTCCCTGGGTTCAAAACCCAGTACTAGGGGGTGGAGGGTGGAATCAGAAGATAGGCGCAGAGAGATGTGGTCTGCTTTAGGGCAGGGCTGGAGTTTTAGGTGAGTGTCTCCCCTTGGTGCTAGTTACTCACTCTGAGAAGAAAAAACTCATTCCCTGAGCAACACAGTCATTTCCTCTAGGGAAATTGGTCTTACACGGGAAAGCTTCCAGTGGCCCAGGGGCCTGAGGCTGCGGCCGGGACCTTTGCACTTGGCTGGCTCTTCTTCCTGCCCAGGTACCCACTCGGTTGGTTCCTGCCTGACTCTGCTGGCAACGATGAAAGAGGAGGTGGAGCTGGAAGACTCCATCAATAGTGGTAATTAATTGGGCTTGTGGTCGCCTCACACCTCTCGTTTGAGGCCGTACAGGTGCTCCGCAGACATTAATTAATTAGGCTTCCTGAGCCTCCTGTGGGCTTTGGACAGATGTCTGATTCCAGGGGCACTGCCTTCCTGATACCAGGGCAGAGCGAGAGTCGTTGGGTTGGATACTGAGGGAAACATCATGTCGCCTGAGCCACCGTGGTCAGGGAGGCCCAGGCAGATGGGGAGTTAGTCATTAGCCATGCTGGTAGGACTGCTCTGGAAACATACTTGCGCAGTAATCCCAAGCGTAAGTTTCCTGTCTCAGCCTGCTCTGTCCCGTCCAGGGAGCAGCTGCTGGGGCTGAAGCTGAGCGGATGTTACTGTCTTCTCGGCCAGCCACTTACCCCTGTCGCAGCCCACAGCCTGTGCAGGAGCACAGAGGACCCAGGCCTTGCTTGGGGTGTGGAAAGCCATGGGGAGGAAGGAAAAGGTTATTTTCGCAAGCAAAAAAGTTAATGAGTAATGGGTTCTGGAATTTCTCCTCTGAGAATATAACTTAGTCAGCTCTAGGCTTCTGAATAATTGTTCTCAGTAATAATACAGAACACCTTCATAATAATACAGCCTTTTGTGTGTTCAAGAAAGTGGCAATTTGTTCTAGGTAAGACCAAAAAAAAAAAAGTTGTTTTTTTATTCATCTTGATAACTGCCTACCCTAGAGATCAAGTAGTGTGAGGAGGTGGGTTAATAGGTGCAGGCGTTCTGGAGGTCTTTAATGAGCACCTCTGGCATGCCCAGAAGTGGCGGGGTTGGGGAGTGCCACGAGGGAGACAGAATAAAGAAGCCCCAAGAGCTGAGAACAGTTTTGCAAAGATGAGTCTTAAATTCATGCTGCCTTTGTTTTCCTTAAAGTATACTTTTGAGAAAGATTAGTAGCTTGACATTCAGCCTCATTTAGACATTCTAATAGAATCTTTCCCAGACTCCCTTGCAGCTAGTGTCCCTGGTATGAGGAGGTTCAACCAATCGGATATTCTTGAGTTTGGATCTCTACTAAAGAGAGAGGGGAAAGCATTTTTCTCCTGTGGAGCATGGCTGAGGGCACATGGTTCTCAAGCTGGAAGCTTCTAGTTGTGTCATGGTTCCCTGGTGGTGGCAGATCTGTTCTGTGGTATGGTTTTGGGAAACTTTTCTGGAAGCTCTGCATTGAGTGGGCCTCTCCAAATTGTCTAATAATCCTGTTAGCCTCTTAATACCCAACAAGGAATCCTTTTCTGTTTCAGCCAGTTGAAGTGAGTTCTGTCTGTTGCAAATGACCCCTGCCCCAGCAACTCTGCCTATTTAAGCTCTCACTCCCATAGCCTCAACTTCTCCTCCATGCCTCCTCCCCACTCTGATCCATCCTGTCTCACCCATGGGAATCCCTACTTGTTCTTCAAGATTCAGTGCAGGTGTTACCTCTTCCATGCAGCTTTCCCTGATATGTCACCTCCCCATTCTTTGTGCCCACAGCATCCGATGCTTCCTGTCACAGAGTGCTTCCCACATTGGTTGTCACCATCTTTTTACAACTTTGCCTTTATCTGTACTAGACTGCAAACTGCTGGACGGTTACAGCTGTATCTTTTCTTTGTGTTCCTGGTGCCCAGTATAGTTTCTTGCACGTAGTAGGTACTTGGTAAAATGTTCTTGTTCAATTAGAAAGCAATAGATAGCCAAGAGTCAAATTTGAAATTGTGTGGTTCAGAACTCTGTCCAGTAATGTTGCCCAGGGCAAATGGCAGTGTCACCAAGGAGAAGAAATTGTGGCCCTGAAGCCAGGAGAGAGTCCTCTTCTTGGGTCTAGTTTCTTCCTTTATAAAATAAGAGTTGGGATTTCATTAATGCTTTCTTGAGGTGTTACTAAGGAAAAAAGGGTTCCATGAGCAAATGGGTTTGGGAAATGCTGGGCTCAGCAAACTTAAATTTCTCTTCTCCAGGGCTCCTCAGGGCCTTTTATATGCAAATGTGCATTGTGCCTGTTCTTGAGATGTTCTTTTTTAAAAATAATTCATTTGTTTATTTAACTTATTTACTTTTTAGCATGCAGTGTTGTCTCAGTTGTCTTTTGCTTCAACAACACTACACAGCAATCCTCCAGGGCCTCCAGAGGTACATACTTGTTGCCTGGTGGCTCCATGGTGGAAGGGCCATCTGAGTTGGTCCTGCTGGAATGACACAGGCAGGCCTGCTCTGTGCCTTGTTTCTCACCCTCCAGCAGTTCCCTGGAAAGCTCAAGAGAGCTAGCCCCATAGTCACCTTTCATCTCAAGCCTCCCCTTCCTTCTTGTCTGCTGTCATCCTATTGGCCAAATCAGAGCAAGTCACCCACCCACAACAGGAAGGCACTTGGAAGTTCCTCCAAGAGGGGTGGATGGAGTGGGGTAAAGCATCAAGGCCATCAAGGCAGTTCCCATACAGTGTTTCCCAAAGTCACCTGTCCTCCTGCTGGATCTCAGGACACAACACGTTGGTGGAGGCTGTTGCAGCGCAGTTCACGCCTCCTGTTCGGCACTGCGTGGTTCCGGGAAGGAGCTGTTAGCTGGCGCGGCTCACACTGATGCAACTAGCCCAGCTACTGCCC
>RJWM01047758.1:0-11783 GCA_004363535.1 Dasyprocta punctata | reverse complement strand
ACCATTGTAAATCCAAATAAAAATTGTAACATATTTTCCTGAAGAAAGTGTAGCAACAAGTATAAAAATCAGTCTTTGGATTCTTCTGAAAATAAAAAAGGAAAAATTAAAGAGATAAATAGAAAGAAGAGAAAGCAGTGTGCATAGATTGTATAGTGAGAAGGACTGAAGTGCATTGGTCAAGGAATAAACATTTACATATGGACACTAAAACTGAGAAATTTATGTGATACTCCAAAGAAATCTAATAAGAACTTCAATATAAAATTGTAAGACTGTTCTTTCTGATAGTACTGTATTGATTACAGCACTTAATTAGGTAAATATGCAATTTGGTTTCTCAGTTATACTAGTCATATCATAAGTACCTAAAAGCAATACATAGCTCATGAATATTCCTCAGGATAATTATGTGTAGAGAGCATATCCATTATTATCCAAAGTTCTGTTAGACAATGCTGATATAGAATTAAAGATAGAGCTCAGGAAATACTGAACATAGGTTATCATTTACAGAGATCTACTGAGAACATTAAGAGAAAAAAGAAGGTAAAAGAAAGCCACCTTTTTTTTGATACTGCAGATTAAACCTAAGACATTAGCACTGAGCTACATCTGTATCTCGTTTTTATATTATTTTACTTTTTTTTTTATCTTGAGACAGAGTCTAGCTATGTCACTAAGTTTCCCATACTAGGCATGAATTTGGTATTGTCCTTCCTTGGTTTCTCAGATGCTGGAATTACAGATACATATCACCATGGCTGGCTTAAAGATACACGTTTTTGAATGATCATTTTGTGTGAGAACAAAAACTATGCAAAGCATTTAGTAAAACTGTTAAATCTAGTAAATGCAATTACTTGTTCTTAAAAGTTGGTAGAAGAAGCAGAATCAAGGAGAAGAAATGAAGGTCTTGGTCAATTTAAATGCCCTGAAAATGTCATGAGATGATGAGAAGTATAATTAAATTAAATTCATAATTTTAGAGGTCAAATTTTCAAAAAGTTTAAACCATATGCTTTTATTAAGATTTCATTCTTTTTCCTTACATATATCGATTTTACAGTGTCATGAAGATTTACAACAAACTTTTTTCTAGAGCTTTGTGATCCAGTGATTAAAAATTATATCTCAATGATTACAGTGAGTGCAAAGTGAAAAATTTGATCCAAAATTTTAATGAACTGACTGAGATTCTGCAACTACTTCTTTATATTAGGCACTTAGAAAAAACTAACGTGGATTAAATACTTTAATTCAAAGATTAAAAGTTTTATATTTTTCTAAGAAATATTTTTAAAATATACAATTCATCAATTGGCAATGTTTTTATTTTAAAGCATGAAAATATGTCCCAAGTGTGTGCATGTGTGTATACATGTGTTTGTGTTTTTTAATTACAAAGTGTATTTAAATTCTAAAGCATATTTTAAAATGCATTCTCAAAAATTTGTAACAATAAACAGAAAATAGATGAAAATATTTATCATTCCTGATGTCAAAATGAGCAACTGTGTACATCTAATGATGTTTTCTTTTCTCTGTCCATAGGTGTTAAATGTGGACCACAGTTTCTACATTTTTGTTTTTAATTATCAATGTATTATATTTTTTGTTTTGTTTTGTTTCATTTTGTTTCTAACACTGAAATATTTTGATTCTGATTCCAAATTTTGTTTCATTTGTTTCATTTTTATTGTTAAGAGATTAGGTCCTTATCTCCCATCCATCTTTGGTTTCCTGTGTAAAGTTACTACCAAGTCTTTTCTCTTGCTATCTGAGGTTCCCTAAATTTCAAGTAAGATGCAGTGTAGTTATTGCCATCAGCCATATCTATATATAGACCACTTGAAATGTTGCCATAAACTGTCATTTTACCTCAAGACAGACTGTCTCAAAATACATATTCATATTTTATAGGCAACCTAGAGATCTAGTTATCTTGATTGTCCAGCAGAGCATTAGCTAAAGTAAAAAAGAATATAAAATACTCTTCCACTGGCCACTTATTTTTATATCTAATTAAAACTCTATTTTAAATGATCAAAACATACATTTTATGTGTGCCACAAGATCTGAAAAAAAATTAATCCATGAAACATCTTGGCAACTTTTTGAAGGGATCTTTATTTTCTTATTCTAACTTTGATGCTCCTTAATGTGTCTTTAAATAAATTTCCCAAAATTCGTTTTGACTTTTTAGTAATAAATCACGACTCTAGGAACACAGCTTTTAACGTCTGGCTTGAGAGAGATGTGGGCTGTGGTAACAGTATTACTACGCACTGCAGCTGCTCCTTCAAGAGACTCGCCACAGTGTGGTCTGCACCTCTCACTAGACAGGAATTTTCCTGAAAGGCTTTGACCAGGTAAACGTCTTTTGCAACTTCTCAACTAATTATCTCAGATTTAGTTTCTTGACTCTTGAAACTAGGCTTATTAGTATTTTTAAATTATTTTCAGTATATGTCTACTCAAAACATCTCTCCAACAAAATTTTATAATTAGAATTTCATAAAGCCTGTACTTGAAACCATGATTCTGTTCACAGTTATTGTCTTTAAAGTTTATCTTAATCATACTTTTCACATTTTAGAAATAATACAAATTTTATGACATTCAAAGTAAGGACTTCAGCAATAAGGATTTCCATGTTAGCTGCTCAGGAAAAGCGTGTCTTTCTGGTAGCAGTGTAAGTACATTGCCAAATCTTAGATAACAGCTGATAAAGGATTTGATCTCCAAAAACTGTTTTTAGAAAAACTCTCTTTCAATTAATGAAAAAAGTATGTCTCGTTCCCTCTCCTCATGTTCTCTTATGTATCATTAAATGAAATAATTAGATTTCTGACTTAACAACTGGTTTGTATCATTTATTAACTAACTGACCTTAAACGTTCCTTATCAGAAAAATAGAGATAATAATATTCTTCTGCAGAGGTATAAATGAAATGACCAAAATTTATAAGTGTAAGATCTATCTAAAATGTCACCTCAGGACTATCCCTAGCAAATGCCTCTCACCACTAACAGTTCAATTTCAGTATAAAGTTAAGCATAAGCTTAATAGGAAACATGAAAATATTTCTTCTCAATAAAACAGCAATCATGTTGTGTTACTGATGTCTGAATTTGTCTTCTAGTCTTCACTGCCTGGTTGGCTCCATGAGGGCAGGTATATTAGCTTAATTTTGTTGTTGTTGTCAAAATACACTCCCCATCACAGCCCTTATACATATAAGGGCAATAAAATATTGATCAAGTGTTCATGCCCAGATTATTTGTGGATATTGATTTATATACTCCATATGAAAATAACGCTTAAGATTATGAAGAACCATATAAAATAAGGGCCTCTCTTCTTCCAGAACAAATTTCTTCAATTTCTGTCCCTGCCTCAGTTGTCTTCCCGAGAACCCCAGCAGTGTCCCCTGAGACATACCGACTGTGGGACAGCTTCAGGGCCTGGATGGTCAGTGTGACATAGCTGCTTCTGTTGTGGTCTAGCAACATAACTTTACCTGGTGAGATTCTGCAATCCTTCTCATCTCAGCACTTTAAGAAACCCCAAATGATTGTATAAAGAATCAAAAACTAAGTCATGTGTAACCTATCTCCACATTATTCTTTCTCAGAGAACTAGAAGTGAAATAATCAAATAGGAATAAAAGTCTTTTTATGTACTTACTCCATTCCATTCAAGCTGCTACAAGAAAGTGCCTTATACAGGGTAATTTAAAAACAATGAAAGTTTATTTCTCACAATTCTGCATGTTGAGAAGTGCAAGATCAAGGCACCAGCAGTGCATGAAATGTCTTGCAATGGCATGAGTTCTCTTTCAGATATGGTGATTGATGGCTGTTTCCTTCAGAGGGGTTTGAATGCTGTATCCCCACATATGGAAGGGTAGGAGGGAGAAAGACAGGTGAGGCTTAGCTAATTCCATTCAGTCCTTTTGCAAAAGGATGTACCTCTCATGACTTAATCATTTGCTAAAGGACCCTTCCCTTAATATTGTTACATTGAAAAGCAGGTTATAACTTGAATTTTGGATGAGACACGAACATCAGCAATATTGAGAAGGCCATCTTCTCTAGCATCAAGAAGTATATATTTCTGCTCCAATTTTATTATTTGCAAAGGAAGTAATTTGTCAAGATGATTTTAGTTTACTTCCAGTTACATATTTTGATTCCTTAACTGAGTCCATAAGGCACAACTTCGAGTCTCCAGGTCTAGCGCTTGTTTGATTTAGAATGTACCCTGTTATTTTAAGCAGTCTCTGTAAGACATTTAACCTGGGATAGTAACAACTGAAATCATTCTTGTGTAAAACATCAGCATGAAGACCCAGTTATATTTGTACATTTTAAGAGTCTTTCAAAAGTCCATCCCTGCAAATATTACACAACATTTTCCTAGTAGATCCATTCAAGAACACAGAGGCAAGCTAATGGACATTGGTGCAGATCACTTAATATATTTTTCAATTATTCTCTAATGAGAAATTAAACTGCCTACTATATAGTCCATGATTACTTAATACTTTGAAAAGCTCAATAAGCTACCAGTTCTGCATAATATAATTTCCTTTCCCACATATAAAGGAGACACTTTCAGTGAGAAGGTAGACCATGTGTACATTGAAATATCCAGTGAAGAGAGCTAGGAAAAGGATAGTATGTTACCTCTGTATTTCTGTATTCTTTATTATCTTTCCTAATAAAAACAAGGAATTACATAAGTCACTTCTATTTTTAAAATGTTCTAGGATCTAAAATGTCAAACAGAATGTATCATTTTATTGAACTCATTTCTGTGATTGATGATGGCAGCTATTTCATATATAATTCTCAGACAATATTATCTATCTTGCCTGTATAGGCATGAAATAATTCATCAATTTATGACTACTTAGTGGGAGTTGATTTTTTATTGCAAATATCCACATCTTTAAAGGTTAGCAAAAAGGAAAGATTAGGAAGGTAGGATTTGAAGAGTTGCAAGAAAAATATTTTGTTAACGTAGTCATTTTCTGTTATCCCTCCAAATTGTTAAGCAGTCTCATGGCAAGAATCTTAGAGTTCTACTATTTTGTTTATATTTCCCAAATGTCTTAGTTACTTTTCCCATTGCTGAGACAAAATATCCAATATCCAAACTTACAGGAAGAAATGTTTATTTTGCTCACAGTTTGCAGAGGTTTCAGTTCACAACTGACTGGCTCCAATGGCAGAGTGCCATCACAGAAGAAAAACCAGTCCATGGCAAAACAGGGCAGTCAGAAGGCAGATGGTAAACATGGCAGCAAGCAACAAACAATAAGCAAAAAGCAACAAGTGACCATCAAAAAGTGAAAAGAAACCAGAGACACTGTTTCTGTCCCTCAAGTTTTACCCACACTACCCACCCTTCAGTCAGATAGCACTCACACTCAGGGTGGGGAGCCATTAATCTTACCTATGCCAAACCAATCAGTGGAATAATCTAGTTATCACAAACTCTTGATCACAGCACTGCACACTCTGAATTTAGCCACTTTTGAAAAGCTCCGCCTTTACCGATATGAGGCTTTGGGGGGACATCTAGACAAAAGTCAAACACCAAATAAAAATCCTTGTCACATTCCGTGGATTTTGTGATAGTTTCCTTGACAGTTCAACTACTATTATCAATCCTCTCTAAATTCACATTTTAAAAATTTGGAAATTTCTGGTATGCATTTGGCTTCTTGCACTGATTTTCCTCAAGCGAAAGGCAAAATGAGAACAAGCTCTCTTCTACTCACCAGATCTACAGTCATGCTAGTTCAAATATGAGTTAACTTCCTGCAATGATAGAGTTTCTAAGGGAAATACTGTTATACTTCTTAACATCCTCAATGAACAGCTATCTCTTTTAACTTTTGAATAATTTGCTTTACTTCTCAAATATTCTTTGAATAACTTCACAGTGTCAGGTATGGAAGTAGGCCATGAAACTACAGAATTGAATAAGGCATAATAGAGTCTCACATCTAAGGAATCTGGATTTTATCATGTGGACTATGAGCAATTAAAGGGACTCTTAAGGAGTTTTAAAACAAATGTAGATAACTTAGAAGAGTATGGATATTACACTGAAATTTGGTGTGGGAGTAACACTGAGGCTAGTTGTCATGTGGAAGGACTAATTGTATGTGTAAGGGACATACATTAGAGGCTCTAGGCAGACTGATGGAAAACTTATCAAATTTAAGGCATTTTTAGTGTTTAAGAGGAAAGCATTGATGGCATACTGCCTAGGTTTTCAACAGTAATCATATTCAAGGAACATAAACCAACTAATTAGCAATCACACTGAAACAAACTTAGGCTTCTCTTTCAGACTTGCAGAGATTTCATACAAAAGTTCACGTAAACATTTTATCGCTAAAAGTCTATTACACTGCAAAAGTCACTCCTCTCCTTGACCACACTCCATGAATAGTAAGAGGCATATATAGAATGAGGTAATTCTTTATCATATGAGAGTAAGACAGTGTAGCAGTTAGGATTCTAGAATCACTGCCACTAACCACAGAGAGAAAGTGAGTGGGAATTCAAAGCATTGAATCAAGAATATAAAGTACACTAAGAAAAAGGCCTGAAAAGGACAGTTGTTATATATGATGAAGGTAAAATTTCAATATGACGTGCTAAATGTAATTATATTTTTAAAAAGTTAGTATTCTAAATATTGGTGTAAAAAGGCTTCTTTGGTGCAATTTTTTTTCTTTTTGCTCAGTGTTTTCTATTGTTATTACTCACTCAGATAATTTTAATGAAAACAGCATGTCAAGTGGTGGTTTTATTTGATGGTTTTGCTGACATGGATGAAAAGGGGATTGATTTTGTGGGATGAGCAGGATAAATCACTTTCATTCCTCCCCTTCTCCCACATTTTAATGTGTTCTTAGATCAACTATAAAAAGGAAATATGACCTCCTTCACAGGAATTTTAACTTGGATAAATAACAGTGGTTAATAAATAAAAATGATCTGACATTTATACAGAATCCCACTCTTATTTATGAAGTTTGGCTCTAGTTCAAGAAACACATGACTCACTCCTGGGAGAGCACTGTTTCTTCTAAATTGCAGCCCTTATCAGTTTTTTACCTGGTGTGGGAGGGAATGTCTGACCTTTAATTATTACAAAATGTGTATCTCTCTCACATTAACATCGGTTTGAGTCACTTCTTGTCCTATTGCTTATAGGGGCGGCCTGGTGCTTTTCTAAGTGGAAGTGTTGTGTTTTCCTATTGCTGTTTACTACATACAGCAAATTGAGGTAGCCACACCTGAAAGATGACAAAAATCAAATTCTCTTCTAACAATTTTAGGTGTTAGCTTTAGAAGAATATGATTGCTAGAAATTGAATGTTTGTGTCAAATTTAAATGTTGAAATCCTAACCCTGAATGTGAAGGTACTAAAGGGTAGGGTTTTCAACAGATGAGCAGACCCTGAAAAGAGAACAGTCATGAATGGGATTAAAGTTTTTATAAAAGAGACCTTGAAGAGCTACCTTGTCTGTTATGCCATGTAAGAATACAAGAGAACACTGGCATCCATGAAACATGAACCAGGCCCTCATTGGATCCCAGATTTGCTAGCCCTTTCATTTTGAACTTACAACTTCCAGAACTGTGAGAAATAAGGTTTTTTAAAAGAATAAATTTCATAATGTATGTTTCTTTTTTTATGAAAGTTCAGACAGAAAGAATGATATAGAGCAGAACTTTTCAAGATGGAAAATAATTAAGAATTACAGATTCACTCTCTGGTTGTGTATTATATGGTTTATATAAATTTTGTATTGCCTAATGTGGACACTGGAAGACTGATTAAATTAATGGGTAGAATTAATAGCCTCTCTGCATCCACACACTTGGAAGCTCACACTCGTAGCTCACACTTGGAATCTGGGACTTCCACCACCAGTGTGAAGCAAAAATAATGGCATGCCATTTCTGACCTTAGCCTCAAAAATTCTCACTCTCTCCCATCCTTTGTATTCAACCACTGCCTGTAAAAATATGAAATGTTTTGGATAACTTGCTGGAGGATGAGAGAATACACAGAGCATAGCTGAGAAATTGATACCAAGGTCACCCTATGTTCAATTGATTTGAAAGTGACCCACAAACAAATGACAAGTTTAGTCACTGGAGGCCAAGCAGAGATCAGTAGCACTGACTAACTCACCTGTAGGCTCACAAAAAAAAGAAATGTTTTTATGTGCTAGCAGGGTTTTCTCTTAAATCGTTGCACAATATTATTTATTTCTTAAAGAGATGAAAAATCATACAAAGCCCGTGAGTGTGAATCAGAAGAAAGCTGATTTTACGTTTTATTTTAAGTCTAATTTATTAACAACCCTATTGTGAAGGTTTAAAACTTTATCTTTACTCTGTTTTGTGAATTTCTCAAATTTCCATAGTAAAATGGGCTTGAAGGTCTGAAGAGCCTAGCATCTGGGGTCTCTTGCATCAGGTTCATCCCTGTCTGTGTCTTTGTTAATGTCTTGCTTTTCCTACTTTCCATTCAATGTATGTATTTTGATGGTTGTTTATTTTATAGCCATGAACTTTTGAACAAAATGTTCCTAGCTGAAAAGAGCCCAGAGAAGCCAGAGGCACATAACAAATGTTTTTATTTATTCTACATAAATTACGTCTAAAGTACCCTAAATATGAGCTTTATAAGACATACCAGAGAAAGCAAATATGACACATAATTGAAAATTTAAACTCAATGTTCCTGCATAACCTTTACAATGATTGAAAGAAATATCTTTGTATTATTCAGTCAACCAAATTTTACTGAAAGCTTACGTGCAAGATACTGTGACACTAGCTAATGTATATTTGTATGTATACCAATGAAATCTAACCCCTCCAAAGTTATAGCATAAATCATTGTGCAATATCTATCATGTGTTTATGTGTGTGTGTGTGCGTGCATGCGTGTGTGTATGTGTGGTATTAATGATTAAACCCAGCGTCTTCACACTAAGCTCCATCCCCATCCCTGCTTTGAATTGACCGGGATCTGTGTGAACTTGTGTCTCTTCTCAGTCTTCCAAAGTGCTGGAATTACAGATGCATGCCATCATTCCCCCAGCTCATTATATCTACCTTTAAGCATTCCAGAACTGGAAAAATCATGCTAGCATCCAAATGAACAGAATTTCTCTTCTTTCTATTCTTGTTACAATAAAAAATTTTAAAGTGGGATTGCTACACATTCTTTGGTGCTCGATAAACATTCATATGAATGGTTTTAATAAGTTAATTGCAAATAGGCATTATTATTAAGCTTCACTTTGGTTCTAGAAATACCACTTATGAGTGCAATCTTGGTGATGGAATCTCCTCTGTGTACCAAAAGGCAGGGAAAGTTCATGAATATGCATGTTATGTTCTACATCAAGATGTCCTCTTAAAATATCTTGTGGTCATAGACAGGATCATCAGAAGGTGATTGGATTATAGGAGCATTACAGCTGACTTGGTATTAGGAAATGGGGCTTGTTCAGAAGAGGTAGGTCACTATGGACATAACTTGGAAGGTTGTACCTATAATATGTAGCTCTACAGCTCCTCCCTCAATCCCTCTCTATTTCCTCTCTGCCTTGCAATGAGCAAGTATTTCTCTGCCATGCTTCTATGCTGTACTATTCTGCCTTGGAGTCAGTTGATTGTGGACTGAAACCTCTACAAATGTGTGCCCAATAAATCTTTCCTCCTGAATTTTTTGGTTTTGGATATGGATTTTGTGTCTCAGCAAGTAGAAGGTAACTAAGACAAAATGCTAGTATGTTTCCAGTTGATTTTGCATTTGCTGGTCAGTTTTCTCACCACTCACATAAAGGTACAAAAGTAAGAATAAATGGCAATGCCTGTTCAATAATTGCCATCTCACAGAGAAACAGACACCCATACAACACCATCCTGTAATACACTTGTAAAATAATATTTATTAAGAAAAATTAAAAGCATAGAAATCTTTTTATCTGCATTTTTTTCTTTCAGAAGCAGAATAAATTTATTTCCTGGTGTCATAAAAAACACTCAATATTTTACAAGAGATTTTTCAATGTCTTTTTCAAACTAATACTTTTTTGTTTTTATTGAATATATTTGTATGTATATTCATCTATCAATATTCAACGTCATGTTTAGAAGATTACATTGCTCCTGGAATGTTGTCTAACCTTCAAAATCACAGTGTTAGCTAAAAAAATATTATTATCCTCATATATTTGAGAAAATTCAATCACAAAAAGATTGAATTACTTGTCACATATTAAGCAATTTGGACATTAATATGAATGAATCCTTTTAAAAAAAAAACTGATTCCAAGCACTTTGTTCTTAATAAAGACACTAAAATTTTGTATGCAATTTATTGTATTATAAGGGATTTTATAGTACAAATAAAAATTTGATCTCAAAGAGGAGTAAAATACAATATTTCTGGAAAAGAATGTATTACATGCATCTCAGATGTAGAAAACATTTACTGCATAATTTTATCACTGCTTAATGCCTCTCTAGACCAAGGAATTTATTTTTATCAGTTGTTTTCTATGGAGAATCTAAATATGGTGTTTAGTACTTCTGCTGTGTTCTAATTAGTCACATGAGAGTTTTTCATCGATCCTATCTATTCCTGGTTTCTAAGTAAAGATAGTTCACTCGACTGGTTTATAAAAATCCTAAGGATCTTATTTTTTAAATTGTCGTAATTTCATTAATAATTTAAAACAACAAAATTAGAACAACTTTCTCTTTTGTTTTATTTAGAGAAAAGTAAATGATCATCATGAATAGTAGACATATCTGAGCCGAGAAGTTTGGCTTTGTCTTAAAAATGCTTAGTAACTAAGCTTCCATGTTGTTATATATATGTTAAGGCTTCTCATAAAAAGTTAAAGTCCGAACTAATGCTGTAAATGTACAATAAGGCTCACAGCTGCATAATTGCTTGGAGTTTTAACTTTTTTATACAACTGATATTTTTCTAATTGATCTAAATTGCAAATTCAACTAAAACAAGCACATAACTTCATTCATATGTATGTGTACAGAGTCAATGATAAACAAAAGGACATCAAACAACCTGTTTATCTAATTCGTCTAAGAATTAAATGATAAATTAATTATTTCAAGGTAAAATATTTATACGTATTTGCTTTTTATGATCCAGAAAGTTTAAAGAAGTTATATAGTGTCATTATTAGTTCATTTGAATTAAGATTGTGAGGCAATGATGCTTCAGCAGAAAATCTACACTGAAGATTGACTTCAGCTGTCACACATTCAATGAGACCCTGCCTATTAGCACTGGTAAAGTGAAACACCGTATTATAGGTCAATGGTAGATGGGATCATAAATGTGACTAAAGGCTAACTAATAATAAGTTACACAGCAGTGAAGCTTAATGCAGAATAACTAGGTAAGGACATATATTTCTATTGGAATCTAGAAAATTTTGTGTTGTTGTCTTTTGTATTCTGATCTGTTTTTGCTCACAAAAGTCACATTAGATGTTAAAAAAAAAACACTTCTTATTACTTTGGACATTTTTATCCAACCAACATTAGCGTTTTCACAGCTTTTCTTCCTCAACATAACAAGCTCTTCCTATTTAAAAAAAGAGCTTATAGAAAAAGAGCCAATGCTAAATCTAAAACATAAACCAATTCTAGGACTATAAAAGACACAGTTTTCTACTGTGTAGATTAATTCCAT
>RJWM01047757.1:0-11747 GCA_004363535.1 Dasyprocta punctata | reverse complement strand
TGAATATTTTGTGTATATACTAGAAAAATGTATATATGTGATTGGATACTGAAATACATAAAGAATGTATGAATTTAACCACAGAAATCATTGCAATGAAAATATTAAGACAATTCACACTACAGTATATAGCAAGTATAATTTTTCAGAGTTAGCTGAAGTAAGAGAATGAGAAAAGGAATAAAAAATTTAAGTTGCTCCACTGGTTAAAACTCACTACCATATTTGGTTTTTCAAATTCACCAAATGGTTATGTAAATGTGTGTTACTGTGTAAATGTCTTCATACAATAAATAACCTAATATTTTAAGTTTATGATCAAAATCCATTCTGAAGGCATTTCAATATCTTGAGTAATATAAATAAATTTGCAGTGAACATGCGAGTGCAGGTATCTTTCAATGATCCTAATCTAAATTCTTTTGGTGATATACCCACAAGCAGGATTCCTGCACCATGATGGATGGGGTCCAGTTTAACTTTCTGAGGAACTTCTGTGCTGTTTTCCACGATGGTTATGACAATTTATAGTCTAATAATGGTTCCCTTTTCTCAGTACTCTTGATGTCTTTTGTCTCTTGTATAATAGCCTTACTAATAATTATGAGGTGATGTCTCAATGTGATTTTGATTTCCATTTCCTTGATGATTAATGATATTCTCATACATTTCTTATCTTTTCATGTCTTCTTTGTAAAAACATCTGTTTAGATCCTTTGCCCATTTTTAATTGGTCTATGTTTCTTTCATTTTGATGTTTTGCTGTTAAGTTTTATGCGTTTCTTAAATGTTTTGGATCAAATTCTTCATCCAATAAGTTTTCCTATTGTACAGTGTGGGGATAATGAGAAAATGCAGAACTAAGGGTAAAAAGTTTAAGATGAATGTGCTTTGAAGTTCTGATGTACAGCATTATGATTATAATTGCTGATTTACATTACTGTTAGAATTGAAGAACCAAAAGAATCAAATGGGAATCTGTATTTCAGTATTTCCCTTACATGCAAATTCAAAAACAATTCAAATTCCTTTGATTAGAAGGTAATAGATGGGACAAAAGAAGTCAGGATAATTAGTCACATTTATTAAACATTAAGAGAATGCAAACTTTTCCATTTGAGATTTTTATTGCTATTTAGCAGGCAGTCATATTCAGGAATTAGTTAATTCTTTCTGAATCTTTATCCATTCATGTGTGTGAATGCGTGTGTGTTTGTGTGTGTGTGAGCACACGTGAACCATTTATATTATCTCAATACAAAGTTAGACAACTATCCTGTTAAAGCTAATCATGGACAAGAGTTTATTCAGGATAGAGTAAGTATTTGACACACTCAACTTCTATTGCACATTTTGGATATTGTCCCCAACTAGGGAAACAGAAACAGGTAAGTAGAGAATGTTGTATTTTTTTTCAGCTATTGTGGTTTATCTAAACTACATTTTTAGTTTTTCACTATTTTTCTATATGTCTAGGACAGAAAGTGCTCAGAGATACAGTTCATGGCAGCAGG
Source organism: Dasyprocta punctata (assembly GCA_004363535.1). Lineage (NCBI taxonomy): Eukaryota > Metazoa > Chordata > Mammalia > Rodentia > Dasyproctidae > Dasyprocta > Dasyprocta punctata. Next base: position 10,233 of record RJWM01047757.1, on the reverse strand, counting down.
TATTAAACAGTATTTGCAATATTGTTTTGTGCTAATTGTGACATGGGTGAATGACTTTTAACTTTCCAAATGAGTAAATACATATAATACAACACTTCTGCCATGTTATTTTCCAGCGTGATGTCCAATGTTTCAAATGATGCTATTTCAAAGAAAAAATGAGTATATTATCTCCACACAAGCTCTCATTTTCAAAGCAAGCAAACTTCACCTAGCTAAAACCAATTCCTTCATTTACCAGAAACCACAAGAGAATAAAAATAAAAAAGGATAGAAAGAATGATTTGATATTTTGACATTCTACTTTACTCAAGATCCAAGATGACTAAAGATCTGACAAGAGATAAAACAGCTTTGAAAAGTTGGATAAGTTGACAAAATTGAATCAGATGATAACATTTATAGAAAGTAACAACTTCTGTGAATGACCATTTATCAGAATGGATTGACTAAGTTTAGTGAGCATGTCCAGAATACAAAGCAAGTAAATCAGAGACAACACATAGAAAATGTGGTCTTACAAAATATGAGATCATTTCTGGAAATATTTTTCAGTCCACTATTTCTTTCAACATTTGAGGGAAGGTATATATCGAATAAATATCAATTTTGTCACTATCTAAGATTATGATTTATGGTTTTCTAAGATTATGTGATTATAGTTTCCATTTTCTTTTACATGCCAGAGTCCACAGACCTTTAAAAATATATTTCATATTACATTTTACTCTGCAATCCATGGCAATGCAGCATTCTTTTCCAAAATTTATACAACTTATGCTTTTGGTCAAAAATTTTTTTTATAAATACACTAGATGTCTGATATTACACATACACACAACAAAAGTGTTAATTTATTTTGTTTTGCATACATATTTCATTGATTATTATTTCACTTACACATTTATGTAATACAGTGTGACAATTTGATACCTGTATACAATGTATAATAATCAAATCAGGGTAGTTAGCATTTGTATCTCTTAAAAATTTTCATTTTTAATTCTTGATATGTTTAAGTTTATCAGGTACAATATGATCTTATATAGCATAATAATCAGGGCCAGGAGTTTGGCTCAGTGGCTCAAGCACCTGTCTGGCAGGTGCGAGGTTGTGAGTTCAATCCCCGGTGCCGCAAAAAAAAAAAAAAAAAAAAAAAAAAAAAAAAAAAAAAAAAAAAAAAAAAAAAAAAAAAATATATATATATATATATATATATATATATATATATATATATATAGCATACTAATCAAATCAGAGTAATTAATGTTTCCATCTCCTTAACATATTTTTATATTTAAAGGCTTCAACCTCTTCTCAGTTTGTCCCGAATATATAGCACATTATTAACTACATTTATGGAACATTAGAATTTATAAGATTTGAGGAAAATATCTGAATTATTTTTGCTCTAAATGAAGCTTTTACTTTGCTTAACAAAGATAAACTTTCTAAATATCAATTTTTACATTTCTAGGAATGTAAATTTGTATTTTGAATGATTAAATAGGACTTACAGTGAATGATCATTTTGATTTGCTTGATTCGATATAGCTCAGGAAATTAATAAAGCAAATTTACTGATTCTTGTCAAGGCTAAGTTAAGAAAATCAGACCAATTTTCCCAAAAGCTAGTAATTTTCACATGTTAAAATATACACACAGTAAAAAATAAACAAAATAAACAAATAATACCACAATAAATGTAGAACTATTGAAAACAAATTTTTTGGTCTCTAGAACCTGCTTTTATAGTACTAGTTTCTTTTTATGCATCTACTTCTCTTTTATAATTAATAGAATTTAGGATGTCCATATTCTATCCCAAAACTGTTTTCAGTTGACTGTGATGTAATAATACAGAAGGTAAGTGCCCACTCAATATCATTGTATTAAATAAAAATTCCTCAGAAAGAATGTAAAATTTTCGAGAATCAGAATAAAACAACTACTGGAAAGAAAAGATGACTGCATTTTAGGAACTAGAAATCCTGGAAGTTCAACCTAAGATTCTTCAAACCACACTAAAATTATACCATATGTTGAGAAAGATTCAGTTAGCAAATGATTTTGATAAGTTTTAAATATGTGATATAGCTGTCAAATGCCAGAAGAAATTATAATAAAGAGAAAAAAAAACATTAGCACATATAGGAAAATCTTCATAAATAGTTGGGATATAAAGTATATTAGAAAATTAAAGCATATGACCCTGGGTTCTGAACCACTGAGGTCAAAGCAGGTCTGGATTTAACATACTCCAGCCAGATTTTGATCCCAGGTGAAGGCTATCCCTAGTTGCTTTTTCAAAACTCTTTAAAAAACTGAATCAAATCTTCCATCATCTTCAGAAGTATATTGAAGGCACATTTGATTGGTTTTGAAGGACTGTAGAGATTAGGCAGAATATTTAATCATTTTGAAGGATTAGAGACATTAAGCAGAAATGTTAGCAGAGACTTTTGCACACGTAAAAACGTGCTTAGCACATCAGGAGTGACAAAAAAGAAAGAAAAAAATTTCTTCAATAATTCCACAAATATCAACTTTCAAAACCAACAGAGAAAGCTTGATATGGAAATGGTATTCACATACTTTTTACCAGCAAGGCAAAGTAAAATCAATAGGAAGTATAAGCATAATGAAAACAAATAAATAGACTTAACCTCTAACTGTCTGTCATTTTCCCAAATAATGTTGTCATCTAATCAGCAAGCCATAAAAGTAAATAGACCTCAGCATTCTCAAAAGGCATAACAAATAATTTGTCACCTTCTGCTGTCAAAATCTGAAACTAGGCACAATAAAGACCTATGTTAAACATTATATTCCTGACACTGAGAAATATGCCATTGGGTGAAATCAGGTCTTCTCGTGCTATTCCTAGCTTGACCAAAATAGTTTAAAGCATTTAGGACAGAAATATTTTTTTCCATTAATGAAAATTCATGTTCTCAAGGTCAAGTTCCTGGAAGCTAACTATAAACTTAGAGACACATAGCAATGAACAGATGTAATAGAAGGATTTTATTACATGTAAGCACCTGGTCACCAAGGTAATAAAGACTGAGTTTATGAATTTGGAGAAGAAAATGAGCAATATGGCTTATTCATATAATTCCAGCATTGGGATGGAAGATCACAAGTTTGAGGCCAGCCTGGCCATTTGGCAAATTAGTGAGACCTGAGTCAAAAACCAAACAAAAGAAAATTGAAGATGTAGCTCAGTGTGAGGGCCCTGCCTTTAATCGCTGGGGCCACAAGAAAAAAAAAAAAAAAAAAAAAAAAACAGAGGAGTTCAAAATGAGAAAAAGGAAGAATAGAAAGACAAGCCAAAGAAAGAGAAAGAAGAAAATAAAAAACAGGTGAAAAAGAGGGGATAAAGTTTGAATTCCCAGAGAAAAAGTCACAAGCACAAACCACACAGAGATGTTGCACAGCACACTATGTGGTGAGGGTATGATGGTTCCACTTACTAAGAAAGGGAACTCTAATTAGAGACCAGAGCAAAGGTTTGGATAGCCATGCTGTTGACGAAGCTATTCATTACAATTTCCAGAGTGGGAAGTAGCATGTGGAGTATAAGGAACAGCCATAGGGTAATAGTTTTCATTGTGAATTGGGACCTAGTGGTCAATGAGTTTAGATGCTATGTACTTAAGTTTGTACTTTAGTTTTCATTTTAGCTGTGGAATAAAGAAAGGCCTGTGCTGTATTGTTATTAATTAATCTCATAATGATAAATTTAGATTTTAATAAACAAAAGAAGAGTACTCTCTTGTGAGGTTCTCAGGCTTCATAAATTAGAAATTCATGAAAAATTAGAAGTATGTAATCAAGTTCTGTGTCTGTCTCATTAACCAGAACACAATTTGCTAATTCATTATCTTGATTTTTCATGAATTATCTTGTATGGAAAATTCATATATCACAACTCCAACCTGCTTATTAAAAACAAACCCCAAGTCATAGTAACATGAATTTACTATGCTTTGGAAAGGACATATCACTCATTAGACTGGATATGTGCTTCTGCAATGCAGGCTAATTCTAAGAGAGAAAAGAAGGTAGGACAAGTCATGAACAGTGATGAAAAAGATAAAGTAACACATTTAATTCTCAATTTTATCCAGAATATCATAGGAATCAAATTTAAATTCTGGTTTTAAGATTTACAGATGATACAATTAGTAACTTCCCTCACCAAGTATCTTGCAAAAGAGTTTAAGGAAATTTTCTTTGATGGAAATACTATGAACAATACTATATCCATTCATTTTGCTAGACTCTCACTATCACCACTGAACTGAAAAGATACAAGGTTTTGTGTTGTAACTGAGTACTGTTTGCTTAGTTTCAAACTGCCAGATGATATTCTATTTCACCTTACACATGCACACATATCAAGGATATGTAACACAGACGCATACAGTGACATACAGATGCTACATGCACTGAATTGCTTTGGTATGGAGACACAAAGTTATACTGGGTGTTAGATTAAATCTTGCTCTGAAAATTATTTTAAGATACTCTGAAGTTAAATTTTACATTGTGGTATTTTCATTTTGAAGATCTTGGGGAAAAATCCTTTATGATCTCACTATCAAGAACATTTTGGGTTTTCAAGAGAAACTATTTCCTTTTATTTGGAGGTTGTAAAGAATAAATCTGACGACTTTTTTTCACTCTGTGATGTCTAGAAGAAAGCATAATTTTATTAGTGATTTACTGTTAGAGAACATGAAGTCATTATGGCATGCAGATATCAAAATCAACCCTGTCTTCATGTGATATTTCAATCTGCATTGGTCGCCTGTCTAGCCCTTTTTATTTATGGATAATGTTTAATACTTTGATTCATGTTACTTATATTCTATGTACACTAAACATCTTTATGTTCATTTTGATAAAAAATTTCAGCTAAATTAAAGATGGAAAAAGAAGTCAAATTCCTAAAGTAAAATTTTTGCCCTGTTTTTTAACTGGATATTTGAAAATAGAGATTAGATTGCAACCCAATATTTCACATATAACAATATTACTAAGAAAGAATTTCAGAAAAGTAAACATAGCTGCAAAGGTCCTCAACAGTATACTGGAAAACAGAATACAATATCATGTAAAGGATTATATATTTTGATGAAGTACATTCCATCCCAAAATGCAATGATGGTTCAGTATATGCAAATCAACAAATGTAACATATCCCATAAAGAGAAGCAAGGACAAAAATCACATAATCATTTCAATAGATGCAGAAAATATATTTGATAAAATCTAACATCATTTCATGATGAAAATTCTGAAGAAATTTTGTATAAAAGGACCCGATCTCAAACAGATAAAAACCATTTATGGCAAAATGGCCAACAACACAATAAATAGGGAGAAGCTGGAACATCTCTTTTAAATTCAGGAATAAATCAAGGATTTCCTCTATCACCATCCCCTTTCAATGTAGTATTTGAAACATTCACAAGAGCACTTAGGCAAGAAAAAGAAAAAAATGGAATACATATAACACAGAAAAAACCCAAGTCATCATTATTTGAAGATGATATGTGCCTCTCCACAGGAGACCCAAAAAACTCACTAAAAATCTCTTATAATTAATAACCAAATTTGGTAATGTAGCCAGGTATAAATTTAGCACACAAAAATCAATAGCATTCCTGCACATGAGTAATGAACCCTGAAAACGTAACTAAAAAAATACCTCTCCTCATAGCATCCAGAAAAATTAAATACTTGGGAATTAACCTAACTAAGGAAGTGAACGACCTCTACAATGAAAACTAATGTATGCTGAAAAAGGAAATTGACAAAGTTATCAGAAAATGGAATAGTGTTCTTGAATAGTGAGATTCGATATAGTCAAAATGGGCATACTTCAAAAAGTGATACAGAGTTTTAGCAATCCCAATGAAAATACCAACAGTATTCTTTAAAGAACTGGAGAAAATCAACTTAAAATTCATATGGAACCAGAAGAGACCCAGAATAACAAAAGTAACCCCGGGTAACAAGACTAAAGTGGGAGGCATCACAATGCCACACATAAAGTTATATTACAAAGCTAAACCGGTAACAACAGCATGATACTGGCACAGAAGTAGACATGAGCATGAAGGCAGCAAAATGGAAGATACAAAAATAACTCTATATGCATTCAGCTATTTGATCTTTGATGAAAGGGCCAAAAACAAACACTGTAGGAAAGACAGCTTCTTTAATAAATGGGGTTAGGAAATGTGGCTATGCAGAAGCAAAGGATTGAATCTAGACCCATATTTGTCATCATGCACAAAACCAAAACTGATCAAAGAACTAAATGGTAAAACAGGAACACTTATTCTGCTAGATAATAAAATAAGTAAAACTCTTTAAGTCATAGACCTAGACAAGGAACTTGACAGAATTCCTTTTGAAAAGAAAATAGTTTTGAGAATCTATGAAAGGGGTCATATCAAATTTAAAACTTTCTGCAAAGTGAAAGAAAGAACCAACAGAGTAAAAAGATAACCTACAGAATTGAAAGAAAAGTCAGCTATTCCTCAGAAGACTCATATCTAGAATATGTAAAGAACCAAAAAATTATATCCCCCCCAAATAAAGGACCCAATCAAAATACAGGAAAGAAGAATGAGCACACTTCACAAAACTAAAAGTGGCCAATAAATACGTGAAGAAAATAGCATCACTGGCCATTAAAGAAATGCCAATTAAAACACTGAGGGTCCATTTTAATCTAGAAAAAATGGACATCATCAGAAATCAAAAATTTAAAATATGTTGGTGAGGTTGTAAGGAAAAAGGAACATTTTCTTTTTCCTTTGGTTGGAAATAAACTAGTATAATCACTGGAAATCAAAAACCTAAATTAGAAATTCCATTTTATCTAGATATTCTTCTTGGTATCATTTTGAAAAAGTTAAAGATATCATCTCACTACAGTGTTACATGCACACCAGTTAATAGTAACTGAATTCATTATAATTAAAACTTGGAAGAAGCTTTTATGTTCATCAATATTTGAATGAATACATAAAGCATGGTATTTACATACAAGGGAGTATTACTCTACCATAAATGTAAACTGGAATCATTTATATGAAAATGGATATACCATGAGAGCACAGTGTTAAGGGAAATAAATTGGACACATACTTAAATATCACGTCTTCTCTTACATAAGAAATCCAAATTATGCATAAAGAGCAAAATAAAACACAATTAAGAAGTAGAGAGATAGATCTTTCTCAAATGGAAAGAGAAACAGTACATGGAGAGATGGCGGAAAAGAGAAAAAAAGGGTGTAAAAAGGAATAAAGGTGTGTTATGCACATGTACCAACTCCACACAAGGAATGTAAACATATACTACAAACATGTACTAATAAGAAAATAAGTTCAAAAATAAACTCAAAACACCATTAAAATATACTCTTGTGAGAGATTTCTATTCCTTTGTAAAGCTAGTTACCTAATAAATAATTTCAGCCATTTAAATACTTTTAAAATATGATTTCACTTGATATACTTAAACTGAAAGTAAACTTTTAGAGATAATTAACAGAAAACTATTTTTAAGAATTGAGACACGGTCCAAGAAAATCTCAGATCTTTTCTTTTATTCATATCCCTGATCAAACCCATAAGGGACTTTGATTTCCCTTTTTTATTTTTTTTTTTTGAGTATACACAACATGTATATTTTTTGCAACTGGTTTGATTTTTGAAAGAATTATGTTATATGAAAATACCGGTATATCAATGTTTTGTGTTATTATCATTTTAGAGTGACAGGAACACTTTCAAATGACAATTAGAATAAAAGTTACATTGGATTTAGTACTCCTCTGTGTATATGTGTGACTTTTTTCTACTTTTATCACAGTTAACTTACAATCCCTGAAAACTGTTAATACATCTGCTAAACAGGATAATTTAAAAATATATCTCAGGGAAGAAAGTATGAGGGCAATAATATATCAAATTGCTAAATAAAGTATCTATGATTAATCGAAAGGATTTTGAAGATAAAGTAGGAAAATGTACTTTATGGCAATAATACATCAACTAGCTCTAAGGTCCAGATAGTATAATAAATTGTCATATGGTAGCATGCTATGTCTTCTCTAGACCACTAAAGTACCATTTATAAAATTTATTAATCTAAAAGGCATATGTAGAACTGGTTAATCTTATATTATGTACTTACTGTATATCTCTGGGACCTTAAATTTCTTAGTTTGAATTACAAAAAACCTGATAAGAAACATTTTTCTGGTTCACATAAGGGAAAATTGGCAATAATTTAATTTAATAAATATTCAAGAAGAATAAAGGAAACTTGATTTATAAATGTATTAACTGTGTGTTTACTCACCAGAACTATTAAATAGGCAAAAAAAAAATCATTTTGCTATTGTAATTATTTTAAAAAACACTTTTTATAGCTATGAACCTTGATCTTGTTAAAGTTACTTTACTAATTCTGTCTTCTCTACCCTTGACATACTTAAATGATTGTATGATTGTGTGAAATGATGTTTTAAAAGTAAATTGTTTATAAAACATTATCCTTATTATTACATGACAGCTATGATTCTCTAAAATTACCTTCTCAAATTTGTTGTATCAGAATTTAGAATCTGGCCATCAGTTATCCCTGACCATGATTTTAAAGAAAGAAAACAGTCCACCTGTGCTCTATGACCTGCTTTAAAACATGTTTTATTATGCTAAAGAATCCACCAGTATGGTAAACCGCATATCAGTTTTCCTCCTCCAGAATTGTACTTGATTTTGGAAAATACTAAATCTATTCCACTTGTGACTATCAATTATTTTACTCAGTGGATAAAATCTTAATAAATGAAATATTTAAAAGTTCAGAGACAATCTAAAAATTATAATATCAAGTAAAGATGTCAGTGTTATCATGTTGTATTTAAATAATATAAATTCTTTTCCTGGAATATTATGAAGTAACCAAATGAGGAAAAGGAATATCAAACAAATAACAGATGTCAAAATTTTGTAAAACAAAAACAAGACGTAGAATTTTCTGAGATAGCAAAAATTAGTAATTTTCCTTAAATCACTCTCAAATTTACAAAGCCATTTTAGTAAAGTGAAAGAATTCTAAGTCATTTGTTGATACTATATAGTTTTCATATGCCTGTTATAACAAAAATACAACAAATTTGATCATTTAATGGCACAAAAATTGATTATCTCAGCTTTGAAGATCAAAAGTCTGAATTAAGGATCTTTTGTCTGAAATCGAAGTGTCAAAAGAGCCATGCTCTGTCTTTCTGGAGGCTCTAGGGAAAAAGCATTTCTTGTCATTTCCAGCTTTAGAGGTTCCTGGCATTTCTTAGCTAATGGCCATTATCACTTTAAATTCTTCTTATATTTCACGACCTCATATCTCCTTTTCCTCTGTGCAAACATTTTAGTCTGGCCCTGCCTAGTAAATCCAGGTGTGGCATATAAGGCCCATGCTGATCAGCAAGACAGTGTTCCTATTACAAATTCCTTAACACAATTGCATTTTCAAAGATCTTTTACCCAAATAAGGTAACATTCATAGGTTTCTAGGTTGAGAATTTCATATAAAGCACCACTTTTAAGCATGGTATGATGTAGAATTTAGAAAGAAGCAAATATTTATTTTCTTTAGGAAAAAAAAATGATGATTTTTAAAAAGAAACTGATAAAATGTTGATACAAACATGTTCAAGAGAAGTGAATTTAAATGACTACATATTAAAAAGAAAAACTGCTCCATAGCCTGAAGGTCACAGTATCACTCTCTGAACAAGGTGGAACAAATTCTAGTTCACAAGACATTTAACAAAACATTCAAATCATTTAATCAGTGTAATTCCTGAAATCGAATGCTATTGGAAATATGTATGTCTGAACATAGTTTATAATACATGTTTACAGTACAATTGCCTATTATAAATTTTTATATATTCACAATATTTCTATGTGCTTATGACAAAAGATGTGTATACAGGATATGTAAAAGGTTTACATTTGAAAAATAAATAATAATCCAAAAACTGAGAAAAATATTAAAAAGACATTTAACAAAAGAAGATGCAGAGTGGACACAAGCCAATCATTATGTGCAATATCATTAGGAAAAAAAACTCATTAAAAGAATAATATTAAGAAAAATCTTTTCAATATTCAGGTGAAATTATGAAACAAGAAT